>JAMYXO010000901.1:20000-36127 GCA_033310375.1 Conus canariensis
ACTAAATCGTTCCTCTTTTTGACAGTACTCCCAGGCTCCCCTCTACATATTTATTGTCCATACTCATTCTCTCTCAATCAATGTAATCGGTGTTATGTTCACTCCAGTTGTAGTCCTTGTCGTGTGTTTCTGTCGTGCGCACAGAGTGAATCTATTGTCCATACTCATTCTCTCTCCATCAATGTAATCGGCGTTATGTTCACTCCAGCTGTAGTCCTTTTCGTGCGTTTCTGTCGTGCGCACAGAGTGAATCTATTGTCCATATTCATTCTCTCATCAATGTAATGGGCGTTATGTTCATCAGCTGTAGTCCTTTTCGTGCGTTTCTGTCGTGCGCACAGAGTGAATCTATTGTCCATATTCATTCTCTCTCAATCAATGTAATGGGCGTTATGTTCACTCCAGCTGTAGTCCTTTTCGTGCGTTTCTGTCGTGCGCACAGAGTGAATCCATGTGGAGGAAAACAATGAAAGGAACCTGGAAAAATCAAAAGCAAAGGGCAGTCATTCTTGCAAGAAACCAAAGGACAATAATTCGGTTGGGATTGATCAGGAATATCTTCATTGGAATCGCTCTTTGTAGGATTGATTCAACCTTTTCTTTCAAAACAATTCGAAACAATAAAAGGTCTATGCCGCTCAACAAACAAATGACATGACAACACACCACGCGCACGAAGAAGTAGAGCAGTCTTGCCTGATCATTATACGAAAAAAAAAGTGAGTGAGTGCTCGTTCTTCGTGTTGAATGGTCCCAAATGGTGTTTCATGTTACCTGAGGAAGAAGACACAAGAGGTCTGGAGAGGCGTCGTGTTTTTTTTATTTTTTTTTTTTACATTGGTTTGTCCGGCGGAGTAGTCATTTCTCTTGGAACTAGGTTTCTATTTCCGCCTGCGTCCCTCCCCCGACTCCTTCCCTCCCTGCCCCGCCCCTGCATGATGGTATGACAGTAGTAACGTCAGTGTGAGCACAACGCCTGTGCTGGCTCCTGATCCCCTTTACTGTTGAAGGTGGAGAAGGCATTGGGGGTACAGGCCGTGACCTGAGCAATGACCCTCTGCTATACAGGATTGTCTCTGACAGTTGATTGTACTGGGCTCCAGACTGATGTGGTCTGGCAGTATCAGATGTTATTTGGGCAGAGGTGTGACACATCCAGATCTGGAGGTGGGAGTGCACCCTGCCCTCGAACCAGTACATAGCTCAGTCTATGCACGGTACACCTGGTTGGTTTCTTGGTCTCTGGATGTCTGAAACTCATTCTAACGTATCCGTTTGGCCCAGGAGTTCCGTTAAATAACTAGCATACTTCGTTTTCTGCAATGATGTACCCTGGGGATTGAAACAGACGGCGTTTAAGCGTGTCCATTTTAAGTTGGAAGGCTACTAGGCAGCTTGTGTGAGTTTTTTTTTTTTTTTTTTAAATCTGATACTACTTGCAGACAAACCAAAATTCAACAAATGTTAAACGTTTTCGATTCAGAACTTCTATGTTTTTCTCTTGAGGTAGAAACCAATATTTCTTAATAGATTTATTTTGTTCCCAATCAGCGAATTCATTACAAATGAAAAAAAAAATTCTGTTGAAACAAATGTTGACCGTTTTGGACGAGGGAAGTAATTATTTCGATTCAGAATTTCTAATTCCTTCCCTTGGCGGCATAAACCAATATTTCAAGGCGTGAACTGACCTAGATGGATTCATTTTGTTCCCAATATTTATAAGAAGAGAAGTGGCTGATTGCTCGTTCTTCGTTTCGAATTGTCCAAATGTTGGTTAATCTTGCCTGAAGAAGAAGGCCAAAGGGGTCTCAAAACGCGTCGTGTTTTGTTTTGTCATTTGTTTGCTCCTATTTTTTATCTTCTCTCCCAACGTACAGAACAGTCATTTCTGTGTTAGGCTTGTGTCAGTTTCCGCCTGCAGTCACCTCACGTTCAATTTTTTTTTCTTCTTCTTCTTCTTTTTCTTGTCTTTTTTTTCCACTTTGCCCGTTCTGTCAGCAAAGATTGCACAAGCACTACAGCATTCATTTTAACCACACGTAGTAAAAGGGTGAAATATGTGGCCTAAAGACAATACCACTAATGATTGGTATTGATCTCACAGGAATGCATGATCAGACAACGAATTCTTTACAAATGAAAACACTTTGTATTGAAACAAATGTTGAACATTTTCAGACAGGAGAAGTGGTTTTTTTTGTTTGTTTGTTTTGTTTTTCGATTCAGAACTTCTAATTCCTTCCCTTGGCGGCAGGAACTAGCGTTTCTACGTGTGAACTGACAAGGAGGATATAGATTCTTGCCACTACCTTTCTCTTCTTCTTCTTCTTTTCTATTATTTTTTTAATTTTTTTATTTTGCTGTTTAACATTACGGCAGCTTCAAATCACACTGTGGATGAGGCACCTGATCATTATGAGTTGGGCCACAGAAAGGGAAATAACTAGAACAAAAATATAGTTGTATGCTCCGACATACGGACAGGCACAAATATATATGCGCGTGCACACACACACACACACACACACACAACACACACACACACACACACACACACACACACACACGCACAGAAGAGAAGAGAGAGGAGAGAGAGAGAGAGAGAAGAAAGAAAGAAGTCTGCTCCTGTATGAATGATACCTCACCTGTCTGACAGACACAAAAATCAAGTTTTTGTTTGTTTGTTTGTTTTTTCCTAAGCCTGTTATCACATACGAATACCTTTTTGTAGCATAGGAGATAGACGCAAACAACTGTTAGGAAAATAGCAAAGTGAAAAGAAACATGGAGATTAATTGATTATTTGATTGATCTTTAATACGCAAGGACGAAGATTTCAGGCCAAAGCATGGTTCTTACAATCTGTCCTTATCAAGCATACATTATTTCACACAAATCATTATACTGAAAATTCAACATGGCAACACTGTAATCTAATTCTACGATGATAAGCAAACTATTCACAAACGTAATAATGACATGGTGGATAGTCGAACAGAAGGAAACTTACAAATAAACAAACGGCAAACAAACAAAACTACAGACAGAGAGGTCGGAGGAGGAGGGGGGGGGGGGGGCGAATCGTAGGTAGGGGGAGGAGAAGAGGGATGGTAGGCAGAGTGGGAGTGGGAATAAAAGTACCGTTTGTGGATGACCCACACTGATGACAAACGTACAGAAGGAAAAGGGAAACTATTCAGTCTAAAGACAGATAACAGAATATACCTAAAAAATTCAATAAGCCAGTAAAACAACAAACGACAAAAAAAGAGTAATGGTTGGAGCACAATGTCAAACAAAGATAGATAAAGTATTAAGCTTAAAATAATGAATGACGATTACACACAAAAAAATCAATGTTTACAGCAGTGCAAATAAAAGAGGATGCTACGAGTGCTATGAGCAAAATCCACTTTAGGGCAGATTTAAAGAGTGTGTAGATTAAGAAAAAGGAAACAAAGCAAAAAACAACAAAACAAAAAGAAGAGAAAAAAAGAGAATTTTTTGTGATGTAATTAAGGAACACACACACACACACACACACACACACACACACACACACACACACACACCACACACCACACACCACAGGTAGGCATCCTTCAGTCTCGGAAGACTATGGAGTTGCGCTCTAGGTGTCTATTCTGGTACAGCGACGGGTGTGGCTGGCCAGTCCGACGCGGGAGTGACAGTCCCTGTGGCAGAGGGCACAGATGAAGTCTGACGCTGGTCTGTCTGCCTGGGCCGCAGCCTTTCTTCTCATTCTCTTTTCCCCGTGCTGCTGAGCGAGTGTCTCTTCGAACTTGGAGAGACCTTTCTGCACAGTCTGTCTCCAGGCTGACCGTTCGAGGGCTGTGTGCTTCCCAGTTGTTCTGGTCGATGTTCAAGGCTTTTAGGTCCCTCTTGCACACGTCTTTGAATCGCGGCTGTGGTCTGCCTGTGGGACGTTTTCCCTGCACAAGTTCTCCATAGAGGAGGTCTTTAGGGATCTGTCCGTCATCCATGCGCACAACATGGCCGAGCCAGCGCATACGTCTCTGTTTCAGCAGCGTGTACATGCTGGTGCATCCGGCTCTTTCCAGGACAGTGTTGTTTGGGACCTTGTCCTGCCAGGTGATGTTCAGAATGTGTCGTAGGCTACGCATATGAAAAGCATTGAGCTTTTGCTCTTGTCGGGCACGCAAAGTCCAAGACTCGCTGCCATACAGGAGGGTGCTCACAACGCAGGCTCTGTAGATCTGGATCTTTATGTGCTCGGTCAGCTTGCTGTTGTTCAATGCTTTCTTTGTCAGTCTGGTCATGGTGGTGGCTGCCTTGCCGATGTGCCTGTTGAGCTCTGCGTCAAGTGAGAGGGTGTCTGAGATAGTTGAGCCCAGATAAACAAAGTCATGGACAACTTTGTTTATCTGGGCTCAACTACCACACACACACACACACACACACACACACACACACACACACACACCACACACACATACATACATACATACATACATGCACACAGACAAGCGTGCGCGTACACAACACACACACACACACACACACACACGCACACACACACACACACACACCACACACACACACACACACACACACACACACACACACACACTGTGGATATGTCTCGCACTTGTGTCTGGAAAACACACACATTGCGGGGTAGGAAAGAAGCTGGGAAAGATGGCTGAGAACTGTCAGGGAATGATGCTGCTTTGTAGGGCGGAGGCAGTACATGGGAAGTTGAAAGTCAGGTCGCCAGAGGTGGAAGATAAGAAGGTGGATGTTGGGTTGTCAAAGATGAAACAGGGGTAGCTGGATGTCGGGTCGCCAGAGGTGGAGGATGGGAATAGACCCATTGGTTGTTCCAGGCATTGTAGGTGGCTGTTGAACCGGGGACAGGATGGAGGTCTGAGGGCTGCTGTAGTAATGAACACCAAGTGAGACCAGTGTCTCTTTGGTGTTCATATTGTAGCTGGGAGACTGGGGTGTGTGAGGACTGCATCCAGCTCTCGCCACATGGTCTTATAATGGGTGTCCTCAGCAGGGGTTGTCTGCAGTATTTTGGGTCGGCGTATTTAAGGCTGTACGCCAAACTGTCTGTGCCTTTGGGACTGGGGTGGAGGGGATAGGTGTACATGTCCTTGCGTGGAGCTCCGCTTTTGGTGATCAAAATGGAGGTGTCGTCGGCATACACAATGTTTTCTTTGGCACACGCTTTTGCGAGGGTCAAGTTGGAGAGGTGGACGGTCTTTTTGAGGGGGTGCTGTCCCATTGGGGGGATGATGGAGGAAAGCCAATAATCTGGCCTGAGGGAAAACATGTTTGATGTTTTTGATCAGTTGTGTCCATGTGTTTTCCATGACTGATGTACGTTTTTCTTCCAATGTGAAGTATGATTTGTTGTGTGTTGTTGTGTGGAATGTGTTTAAGCCAATGGATTAGGCCATTGACAGTGAGACCTGGAACACGGATGATCTGGCCTTTACCCTTTTCGTATAGAGGCTTGGGGTAATGTTTCGTATGGCTGAGACCACTGTAAATTTACCTGGTACACATTCCTCTGTTCAGCATTGCTGATTTGATCCTTGCCAAAGGCAGCATAAGCTAGACTTTGAGATCCAACCCACTCAGGCTGAATTCTGTCCACTTGATCTGGTGTAGGATGATTCCAACAAAAAGGTCAACAATTAACAATAAGAGTCCTTGAAAACTGTCCTGAGATATCACGCTTGTTACATGTACTTTGGGGGAAGGAATTTCTAATTAGAGACACATACCGAGTTCAGGATCAGGATCAGGATCAGGATCAGGGGCGTTGTATCAAAAACAACTCAGCCTATTTAGGCTTTGTACGCCCCTTCTGTATGTATAGCCTTGTTTTGTTTCGTGACCGTTGGTCCAGTCATAGGCTAGCTCAGTCCTATTATCCATCAAATTCATATCTAATTTTAGTTAATAATTCATGTTTATCTATGAGGATTTTAAAAACATTAATACTAGGTGCATGCTTGATGTTAACTGTCAGTTCATTCCAAGTTCATGTTAGACCGAGTTGAAACTGATAGAAGCGGTTAAGGCTTTTTAGTATAACTGGACTGGGATCTAGTTGAATATTGAAAAGTTCCGGTTTGTTGACATTAGCTCTCCTCCTTTTATCTCCGAAAAAAAAAGAAAAAAAAAAGAGATAAGTTTAGATCTGTCCTATGTGCAGACGTGAAACTGTCCGACGTGAAAATGGCAGCCTCCGTTGTTTAGTGGGTCTGCGACGAACTTTCAAAGCCTGGCATCGACGCGACTGAAGAATATGCACAGTAAGTGGTGGCAGCAAGACTGGCTAATGTATTATGTGTGTGGAGGGATCTTGTGAGAGGAGACCCCACTGAGGACTAGATGATGTGTCTTGGTGGCAGCAAGACTGGCTATGCTAATGAACATTTTTTTATTTTTTTATTTTAACACTGAACGCTGACCGTGGGCCCCCTTCCAAATATAGGGACAAAAGAATCAGAATGTTGATTGTGGTCGCTCTACGGAAGAAGAAGAAGAAGAAGAAGAAGAAGTGTAACTTTTTAACAATTTTAGTTTTAAATACCAATAAAGATGACAGTAATACAATTGTCTTTTCATTTAAAAGTTCAATTTTCATAGCGCTGGTGACCTACTCATTTTTCTTTTTCTTAGGGTTGAGCAGCCACAATCAACTTGCTGATTTTTTTTTTTTTTGCTACTGTTACTTTGGGGAGGGTGGGTGGGGGTGCCGTGACTTCCTGGCGGGTTTGAAAATAAAGGGAAACCAAAAATGATGTTGGCCGGGCCCACAAGTTGCCATGCCAGCAGAAACAAAAGAAACCAACGGGAGAGAAGGGAAGGGGGCCATATTTTATAACACTAACAATGCGGGAGGGGGGGGGGGGGGGGGGAGTGTGTGTGTGGGGGGGGGGGGGGGAGGTTGTGGATGGGACTGCTGGTTGGTTGGTTCTACTCTCCTCTTGACAGCTGTGAGGTGCCAAGAGTGTCAGTAGCTGTAGCTTCCTCAGCTTCTTCGGTGGTAAGGGCGTTCCAGTCCCTGATGGTCCACAGGAAGGAGAAGCATCTGTAGTCTGTCCTGCACTGTATTTGTTTATACTGCTGGTCATGGCCTCTCCTCTGGCGGCATGGCACTGACTGCAGCTTGTGGACCTTGCCAGTGTGAATCTTCCACAGCATGCTGATCCTTGCCTTCATCCTGCGGTCCTGAAGTGATGGCCAGCCCAGGTAGTCCAGCATGTTACTCACACTCAAGGTGTTATGGGAGCGGTTCAGAACGAAGCGCGCCGCACGCCGCTGTACTGCTGCGAGCTTGCTGATATTCCCCTGGGTGTGAGGGTCCCAGACTGAGCTGGCGTATTCAAGAACTGGTCTTACAAACGCAAGGTATGCCTTTTCCTTCAGTTCAGTTGAGCTGATTTTAAGGTTCCATCTCAGGAAGCCAAGAGTCTTGCTGGCTTTTGTGGCAATAGCATCAGTGTGGTGGTCCCAGTTCAATTCCTTGTGGAGAGTGATGCCCAGATACTTTGATGCTGTTACCTTCTCCAGGGTATGGCCATGTAGTTCATATGGAAAGTCCAGGGTGGTTCGGCATCTGGTGACTGGGAGTGTGGTACATTTACATTTACCTGCATGTCCCAGCTTTCCTCCCACTCAGCAAGGTGGTCCAGGTCTTGCTGCAGCTGGGCTTGGTCTTCCTGGCAAGTGACCACATTGTAGACAGCAGTGTCATCAGCAAACAGCCTTGACTTGGATGTGACAGTATCCGGGAGATCATTTATATAGGCCAGAAATAGGCAAGGGCCTAAGACTGACCCCTGGGGCACACGGGTTTTCACATCAGTGTAAGCTGACTGAGAATCCTCTACAACAACTGCCTGTTGTCTTTCCCAGAGGAAGGATTGGATCCAGCGGAGTACCTGTCCCCTGATGCCATACTGTTGGAGCTTTTGGAGCAGGAGGCTGTGGTTCACTTTATCAAAGGCCTTCGAAAAGTCCATGATAAGGATGTCTGTCTGCACACCTGCTTCCAAGTTGTCTACCAGCTCATCAACCAGTTCTAGGAGTTGGGTCTCAGAGACTCTCACAGGATCCCTGTCTCCTGAACCCGTGCTGCTGCGGACAGAGGATGCCGTTTTCCTCGAAGTGTCCCATTGTCGAGGAAACAATGATATGCTCCAATATCTTGCAGGGGATGCAGGTGAGGGAGACAGGCATGTAATTCGCTGGATCATAGTGCTCTCCCTTCTTAAAGATCGGGGTGACATAGGCATCTTTCCAGTCAGATGAGACATTTCCGGTGTTCAGGGATGACTGATAGATGGTAGTGAGGGTAGATGCTACTTCATCAGCCAGCTCTTTCAGGACGCGGACACTGATCCCATCAGGTCCAGTTGCTTTCCTGGGGTTGAGCTTGGTCAGGATTTGCTGTACTCCTTCCTCAGAGATGTTGACTGTGTCGAGGGATGGAACCAGCTCTATAGGAAGAAGAAGAAGGATTTACATTGGTTACTTAAATTTCTGTTTACAAAATATGGGCTGTTGCCTCTTTCAAGAACTTCGAAACGCAGGGTTTTCACTTTGTTGTGCTACTAAATGACTTGATTAGTTGTTTTGAAATGAAGGCACACCCTGGGTTTTTTTTTTTTTTTATCCACTTGAATAATATCGATCAGTCAGATCTTCAGTCAGATTGTTCTCTTGCTAATTTCAAGTGATCTAGAATTATATAACTAAAGAGGCCACCACTTTGACCAATATTCTTTCCATCAATGAGTGAACTGAATTTAATAAGAAAGCACCTCAAAAATCTTTAAAGCTGGAACAGATATACACACACATTGACAGATTGAAGTCTATGATGTAGGCCAGAACCTATTTTGTTTCTAAATAGTGGACTACATAATGAGTAACCCTCCCAGCCTGGCAAGTGGCCTGTTTTGGCTCATGTCACTAGTGTTGTTTTTACTGAGACTGTTAGTGTTACAAGTGATGGAAACACACATGTCACTAGCATTGTTTTTCTGGCCATGGTTTTCTAGCTGTCCACAATAGATGAACATCCCCCATGAGACTGCCTTTAAAGACTTGTTATTGTGGAATGTTTTTGCTGCCTGTACTAGGCTCATTCCCCAGTAAAGGTGTGATCCCTTTAAATGGTTTTCTTGAGCAATTTTATGTCCATACTACATTTACTGCACAGTGAAGGAATTCGGTAAACAGATCAATCTGTAAACAAGATGGTGTCATAGGTAATGCAGAATGAAATTTTTTTTTAGTAATGTTAGGATCTAAAATGTAATACTATCTCATTTATTATATTTGATTGGTGGATGATGGTTTTTTTTCAATAACTTTTTTTGTAGATCATAGTTTTTTGGATTGCTTTATACGGACCATTGACTGTAAGTAGATGGCAAGTGGCATTTTACTGTTGAATGCATTTTCTTTTTGTGTGAGTGTGCATGTCAGTCAGTGGTGATCATTATTTCTGTGAACACGAATTCCTGACTTTCTTTGATATTGATTTTGTTGTCTGTCAGTTAGTGGTGATTACTATGTGTGTGTGTGTGTGTGTGTGTGTGTGTGTGTGTGTGTGTGTGTGTGTGTGTGTGTGTGTGTGGCATGTCAGTCAGTGGTGATCATTATGTTTGTGTTTGTGTGTGTGTGTGTGTGTGTGTGTGTGTGTGTGTGTGTGTGTGTGTGTGTGTGTGTAGTCAGTGGTGATCATTATGTTTGTGTTTGTGTGTGTGTGTGTGTGTGTGTGTGTGTGTGTGTGTGTGTGTGTTGTGTGTGTGAGTCAGTGGTGATCATTATGTTTGTGTGTGTGTGTGTGTGTGTGTGTGTGTGTGTGTGTGTGAATGTGTATGTCAGTCAGTGGTGATCATTATGTTTGTGTTTGTGTGTGTGTGTGTGTGTGTGTGTGTGTGTGTGTTGTGTGTGTGTGAGTCAGTGGTGATCATTATTTCTGTGAGCACATGAGTTCCTGACTTGTCTATGGTGTTGATTTTGTTGCATGAGGGAGTAAACATTACACAGAATATAAACAGTTACATTTTAGAAGAAAAGGATTTGGTGACATTTTGGGGGGCAAGGGGAGGGGGGAGGGAAGAATGAGGGTTATTTTGAGAAAACGAGAGCAGAGGTTCAAGGAGATTATTTGTCAGTCAATTTTGATTCTGTCTTTCTTGTCAAACCTTCCTGAAATAAGGTGAGAGGATTAGGTCCAGTTGGGTTCATTAAGGAAAAAGGTTTAATAAAGCATATGCCCACAATTCCCTCCTCTTCCCCCACTCCCCATCCCTCCCATCATCCAATCCATGGTATTTGAATTCAAAATGTTTGTGAATCAACAAGTACTGAAGCGCAGTCAACAGTTTCAGCTGAACTCATGTAGGAGATACTGTAAAATATCCATGGTTCTGTTGTGTCAGGGTGGGATGATGAATGCTGGCGGAAAACAAATGTGTTGGGGAGGGGGGTGGGAGGGGTAAAGACACATTGCTCTTAATCTTCTCACAGTTTTCAAGAAATCCACTATTTGAAAAATCATTTTCTAAATCCCAGTTTTGATGGAAAGAAATCCAGATCTTCAGTATCTCACTAAAAGTAAAGTTGGGTCTTGAGGTTACTTCTTTAAAAGGGTCAACAGATTACAGCATACAGCTAAAAAAAGTGTTTTGCATGTATCAGCAAGTGCTTGTAAACAATCTTGTAAATAAATTTCATTTTCAAAACTTTCCAGTTGAAAGCCAAACTACCCTCTTTATCTCTATGCTCTCTGTATTTGTGTCTAAAAGACTGGCAGCTATGAAGAAATTGTCTCCTATTAAGACCAATACCTATGAAATTGTTTTTAGTTTTGTTCCATAAGCAGCTGTACAGTACCTATGAATTTTTTTTAGTTTTGTTCCCTAAGCTGCAGTGCAACACTGATGAATTTCTTTTTATTTTTTTATTTTATAGTTTTGTTCTCTAAGCGGCAGTAAATAAGATAAAACAACTCATGGCAGAAACATTGAATTAGACTCATCATGCCATTGAAATGAATCATCATCTTCCACATGACAAATACTGAGTTGAGCTTATCGTGCCTTGGAAAGTATTATCCATTTTTTGCATGGCAGAAATACTGTGCTGAACTTATGTCATTAAAACGTGTGACCCATTTTCCGTGTGGCAGAAGTATTGGTGCTAAATAAATTGAACTTGTCAGAAACAATGAATCAGTCATGTGGGTATGTAGTAGAAATTTTGATGCCAATTAAGTTGAACTGACCATGTCACACTGAAATTATTTACCCATCTTCCACATAGCAGCAATGTGATGTTGTTAACATGAAAACTGCATCATCCATGTGGCAGGAATGTTGATGCCAGACAAGTTGAGACTTTCATTAAAACTGATTCTTCATCTTCCATGTGGTAGTTACACCAGTGCCAGAAAGGTTTGATTTGTCATGACACTGAAACTAGATCTCTGCCTTCCATCAGGGGGGACTGGCGGTGGAGACGGTGTTGGTGCTGGTGGGCGGAGAAACCGGGCGCATCAAGAGGGGAGGTGGAGGGAGGAGGAGGAGGAGGAGGAGGAGGAGGAGGCAGCAGAGTCCACTGTGAGGAAGAGAAGTGAGAATCCATGGTGCTCTTCCCTGTCTGTTTCTGTCCCTTTGTAAGGAGTAGGGGGGGGGGGGGGGGGGTGCAAGAGGTAAGGGCACTGTGGCCTAGTGGGTAGGGCGTCGAACTCTTGGTCTAGAGTCTGGAGACTGACTGGCTCTGAAGACACCTAGACTGCAAAAGAATTCTTCTTTGGAGTTTACATCAATGCAGTTTCCAGTCTGTTATGACAACAGATGTGTGTGTGTGTGTGTGTGTGTGTGTGTGTGTGTGTGTGTGTGTGTGTGTGTGTGTGTGTGAATTATTCTTAATAAGTTTTAATGGGTATCAACTGAAATTAAATGCATGGGCATATCTCAAGTTTAGCAAGTTAGATATATATTCACAGAGAATATGATGATATATTACAATTTTAGAGGCCATACTACCCTGTTTTTGATGGAAAGAAGTTTTCTTGATCTCACTCAACCCTGCACCCAAGCAATGGCAGGGCAGTGCTGAACAGTGCCATGGACCTGTGGCCAAGCAATGCTGGGCTGATTGACAAGATGCGCTCAAACTGTTTTAACTCTGAAACTATGCGAGTAACAGATAACAAACTTGACACAGCTAAAAATGAAAGTTTTGTTTATAAGATGGTAAAGTTTTGAAGTCAGTGGACCAAAAGTGCATGAGTCTTACACAAATTGATCTATCAAAAAAAAAAAAAAAATATATATATATATATATATAATAAATATATATATATGTTTGAGTTTGTCTGTGCAAAGGTACATAATGCAAGATTTTGATATGTTGCCTAGTGATTAGCTTTGTTGTAATTGTGTGGAGATTTTTACATCAAGGTAAAGTAGTTGTTTTATTTTAGTTTTTGTTTTGTTTTTTCCGGCATATGTAGGCTGATACTCCTGCGGACACTCCCTGCATAGGCAGGCAGGGATTAATCCCATCTGCCCAGGAAATGGTGGGGAGTTTTGTGTGTATGACCGTTTCTTATCCCACCATTAAGGCAGCCGTACTCCAGCTTCGGGGAATTCTAGATGAAGTACCCAATCTTTTCATGTAAAATGAAAATATTTTATCATTGAATCAAAAGTCGAAAGGCATATCATATTACATTACATTGTTATATCATGCTACACAATCACTTGCGAATAACCCCATGAATTTGGGTAGCTTGACAAAATAGATTGTCATTTATGACAGCTTAGAATTTAGAGTGTCATTTATGACAGCTTAGAATTTAGAGTGAAGTGTCACTTCAGTTCCACATGTCAGCCCAAAGTGATTGTCATTTATGACAGCTTAGAATTTAGAGTGAAGTATCACTTCAGTTCCACATGTCAGCCCAAAGTGATTGTCATTTATGACAGCTTAGAATTTAGAGTGATAGAATTTAGAGTGAAGTGTCACTTCAGTTCCACATGTCAGCCCAAAGTGATTGTCAGTTATGACAGCTTAGAATTTAGCATGAAGTGTCACTTCAGTTCCACATGTCAGCCCAAAGTGATTGTCAGTTATGACAGCTTAGAATTTAGCATGAAGTGTCACTTCAGTTCCACATGTCAGCCCAAAGTGATTGTCATTTATGACAGCTTAGAATTTAGAGTGATAGAATTTAGAGTGAAGTGTCACTTCAGTTCCACATGTCAGCCCAAAGTGTTTGTCATTTATGACAACTTAGAATTTAGAGTGAAGTATCACTTCAGTTCCACATGTCAGCCCAAAGTGTTTGTCATTTATGACAGCTTAGAATTTAGAGTGAAGTATCACTTCAGTTCCACATGTCAGCCCAAAGTGTTTGTCATTTATGACAGCTTAGAATTTAGAGTGAAGTATCACTTCAGTTCCACATGTCAGCCCAAAGTGATTGTCATTTATGACAGCTCAGAATTTAGAGTGAAGTATCACTTCAGTTCCACATGTCAGCCCAAAATGATTGTCATTTATGACAGCTCAGAATTTAGAGTGAAGTATCACTTCAGTTCCACATGTCAGCCCAAAGTGATTGTCATTTATGACAGCTCAGAATTTAGAGTGAAGTATCACTTCAGTTCCACATGTCAGCCCAAAGTGGCCAGGAAGGAGAGCCTGCCCAGGCTGCAAACTCAGAAGGGTTGAACAGGTTAAACTTCCTGTAGGTTTTTGAGTAGGACCGCTAGACCCAAGTATTGCCCCCCTCTTCCACCCCACACCTCCACCCCCACCTCACTCCACCCTCACACCATTCTCTCTATCAGCTAAAATATCATGTGAGTAGGACATCAACAGATTTTGGCAGTGGCTGGAAGTATAGTTTCAGTCCAAACATGACTCTTATCAACATAGCCTTCGTCTCTCTGTGTGGGTGGCTTTATCCTTGATGAAGTGTCAGTTTAAAGCTGCTAAGTCTGGTTGGTCTTGTCACTGAAGCCAGTTTTGGTATAGTTTCAATATTTCAGTCAGTTCTGATGAAGTACCTCTAGGATGAAGGCACAGTACCACAGTTTGTGTTGACATTCCGGATTTGAGAAGGACCTGTTTTTTCTTCGTCCTGTCAAGCAAAGGGCAATTGTTATATCAAATATTTGTCATGGCAAAGAGTGTTTGAAGCGCTAGGAAAAAAAGCAAAAGAAAAAAGAAATTTGAATCATAGTAGCCTGGAGGCCTTTGACTCAGAAATGTCAATGGTCTTTGCATAAGGTCTTCCTGAGGCAGGTTGTTCCAGTCCTGAAGAATGTGGACACAAGTGAACATGGATGATACTGTGTTGTGTAGTATGACTGTGAGAACCGTCTTCCTGAGGCAGGTTGTTCCAGTCCTGAAGAATCTGGACACAAGTGAACATGGATGATACTGTGTTGTGCAGTATGGCTGTGAGAACTGCTGACTGTGTCCCCAGTGGTGGAATGGTGGTGGATTGTGGGTTGTTTGAGGTTCAAAAATATTACATGGCTGGATGTGATGTTGTAAGTACAAGGGGTGATCATTATTTGTGACATATCACAGCAAGTGAAGCTAGGTATTGGCCATAGAGGACTACCATACGTCTTGGGAAGTGCTTGCATGCTGCTACTTGACACTACTTGATCATCACAGGTGGATGGTATAAATGATACAGACATCTGTCTTGAACAGTGACAGAAGAAGGAACTGCTACTTGACACTACTTGATCATGACAGGTGGATGGGTATAAATGATATAGACATCTGTCTTGAACAGTGACAGAAGAAGGAACTAAGAGCAGTAGCAGTGTGCAGCATCAGCAAGCACAGTCACGAAAGTCATTGATTCTGGCTACATGTAGAAACAAACACAAGCCACATTTCTAGGTATCCATTTAGACCATTCATATTCTTTATCTCCCCAGTATATACACTGAAGGTATCCAAAGCATAGCTTGAAATCAGACTAATGGAAAACAAATGTAATGAGTTTATAGCCAGTTATGATAACAGATTAGTATCATTTTTCATGTCATTATTTATCACCTCCAAATAATTTTGTTATAAGTTCCAACCATGCCTTGGATAAAATACATGACCAGCTGCATCAGTCAGCTGTTTGACATTGCTGTTATCAGTATCACATGATTCATACAAAGGTAAAAGGTAAGTTCATGGAATCCAGATCAAGATTCAAAAAACCGGTTTCCTCAGAGAAAGCCAATCAGATCAGCTTCCACATAGCACCATTTGTACATTCCAGTAGTTAGCCTGGCCATGATCACCTCATGGCATGATATTCAGCAAAGTCTGGTGGCTAAGAAATGCAGCAGGGGAACTGCTGTTCAATGATAATGATGTACTTGTTGTCCTATTCTTAGCACTAAGAGCAGATTGTGTTCCCACCCTAGTAGGCAACAGCAGTGATAAGATCTCCCTTTTCCATACCTCTGTGTGTGTGTGTGTGTGTGTGTGTGTGTGTGTGTGTGTGTGTGTAAGATGTAAGTCCCATGAGGAAGGTCAAACTATTGGGAATGATTCATGAGTCAGTTGTTTTTATCTCTGTTATGTGCGTTTATACATGCACACTTGTCCGCAGAGGGATACTTAGTTGAAGACAAGAGCAATAACTTCTGACCGCCTACCGGTCGCAGAGCAAAGGCAAGAGGGAAGGGATGGAGACAGCCACAGTTGAAGTCAACAGTGCACGGCAGCCTACAGCTGCCAGCTTCCTCATGCTAACCTCCCACAAGCTTTCCTCCCTATGCGTGATGTGATACTAGCTGTCTGGCTGATAGTTTGCTGGAAATAGGATGCTGTGTTTCTTCATTAATACTTTGTGCCAGAATGCAGCGAACTGTAGTCAGTTGATGTCACTGGATTGTGGGGTCTTTGACTGACAGAACGATACCAAACACAAATAGGTCTTCTTTCATATGCATTGCTGGCAAGCACCACAAAGATTTGCAAAAAAAAACCCCGATTGAAACAGACTAACAGACACACACAAAATGAAATGAAAGTTCAACTCATCGGAGAGCATGCGTCTTACTTCCAAT
>JAMYXO010009032.1:0-10170 GCA_033310375.1 Conus canariensis
CAATGACCTTGAGACAACCTAACAGAATGAAACTCCAATGAATTTAGCAACCCAAAATGGTGAAGCTCAATGAACAAAACCCCAAAACCAAAAAGAATATATCAGGAAACCCCGTTTCTCCTAATTAATTCAAATTATTTTGGCCAGAGACAATTGATCCAGGATTTGTTTCTTGTGTGGAGGGATGGTGAAAGCGTTAGGTGGAAAATGAGAAGGTTGTAAAAAAGGGATTTAGTGATGTGGGTTATGGGTTGTTGTGTTTTTTTAGTTGGGTTTTTGTTACAACTGATTCATTTGAATCACAATCTGAATTTAGCAAAGTGTCAATACATTAAGTTTTATAAAGAAGGATAACATTTAGAAGCCAGTATAAAAAAATAAAAATCAATCGCTCAAAAAATTGTACCAATAACAAGATGTTAATATTCAGCATAAAAAATTACTTCAAATTGTCTAAGCATAGAATATTAATAGACTGATAAAAACCAATTTAATTATTTCATTAACCGAAAAAAAAAAGCACTTGGCAGGGTCACTTTGAAAGGTTCAAGTCTTATAAAAATTCATAAAAAGGGGTTGTTTTTTCGACTGTAGTCAAAAAATTCTTTGTAAACTTTGAAAATTAATGGCACTTGTTTAACCATAGAAACTTTGTTGGGATTTTATATGTTGACCTTTTTCTTTTGTTACAAGATTTCCTTTTTAAATTTTTAAATGTTTATCCCCTTTACCTTTTAAAAACCTCCCAACCAGGAACCCCTAAACCCCACACAACCACTGCTAACCACACCCAATTTAAAACCTCAAAACAATTCCACACAACCCAAATTCACAATTGCCCAATAAAGCCAAACTTAATTTAAGATTGCTTGAGTTTGGAAACTTGTTATGCTTTGGACCGAAAAATTTTGAATAGTGGTAGGGGGGTTTAAATGAAAATTTGTTGGGGGGTAATTTGATCATTTTGCTAGTTTGTTTGATTTTGTGTCCTTTCTTCGGTTTGGGGGGGGGAAGGGGATTTACATCTTCGCGTAAATTTTTAAAATTTCAATGTGGTTGCTGCAAGCGATATTTCATGTGGAATTGACACTATTAAAAGAAAATAGAACATATTTCATAAAAAATTACAATTATTAAAACTAAATATTTGAAAGATACTGAATATCAGGGGAAAAACAACAATTACTTTTTTATTTAAAAAGAATTTGAATTGTGCCTGAATTACTCTTCTTTCTTTATTTGGTTACTCCTAAACTTTTTATGCCTTTTTTGGGGTTTTGTCTCCTTATTAAACATTACTCTAGTAAAAATTTGTATACTTTTCTTTCTAAATGACCAATTAAAAAAAAACCGATGTGGAGACCTATACACTAATTAAAAAAAATAAACTTTCCAACCCTACCTTACTCAAAAATATTCCCCCTATTGGGTTTGACAAATTTAAAGAATAATAGAATGCCGGAATAAAAAATTTTAATGTCACCCCTTCTTAGTCCCTTACGGGTTACACTTTTCGACGAAAGAAGAGAAAGGGGCCGGAAAATCTTCTTCGGGCCGGTTGGGGGATCATTTCTTTTAATCTTCCCCTTCTCCTCCAGGGAAAATAATTGTTAGATTTTAAAATATTCGGAAATTTAATAGATACATTGTTCAATAAGGGTTTTTGGGGAAAGGACTGTTTGAAAAGTTTTATTTAAAAAAAAATTTTTTGACTTTTCCCAAAAGAATGGGTTACTGGAAAGTAGTTTTTTTTTTGTAATATTCCGTTTTTTTTGTGAGTTTGGTGTTGTTTCCCCCTTGCTGATTTTTTTCTCTAAACTTTTTTTTTAATAACTCGATTTCAGTTTGTACCTAATAACCCTTCCTTTATTCAATTGGTGTTTTTCAATTTAACAGCTTTTTTCCCTTCATTTTTAAAAAGTAAAGTAATAAACTTTTTCGCACCACAAACTTAAACCAAGTTTTGGGTCAACGAACTGCAAAGCCATGACAAGATGGTTTCTGATAATTGGAAAAGTGATTCTATGAGGATTTCAAAGGCACATTAATTTTTCTGCAGCCAAAATTAAAGAATTTTTAAATGGATTCTAACCCGCATTCACCCTACACGCCCTCCCAGGGATTTTCCCCAAACTTGATTGACCATTTACAAAAAAATATTATCTGTTGGAAGACATCACAAAACTCCTTTCCTACACACTTTAATCCCCTCTATTGTTAGATGTTACGTTTTTGGGGTATCCCGTTGGAGAAAAAATGTTGTTTGCAGAATTCATTTTCATCGTTTTTTGCCCAGGTTGTCGGTTTCAATTTTGTGGTCTTCCTGTTCACTTTGGCTTAGCACTTGCCCCTTGTTTGGGTTTTATTGTATCTTGTGTGGTGGGGGGATTTTGTTTTTTGGTCCCTCCTGTGATTATGGAAATTGCTGTAAATTGGGCTAAACTTATCGTTGTCTAACCATTCTGTCTTTTATTCGTGGTTTAATATTCTTGAAGGAAATTTTTTCCGTTTTAATTTTTGTCCCAATACGTTACCAAAATTTTTTTCAAACACTTTACTTCAACCAACAAACTCCTTTAGGAAAAGAAAGGAAGAAGGGGTGACAATGGAACCGCAAACATGAGGTAACGAATTACTTAAGAACTTTACACACTTTGTATCCTCAAGCTAATTTTTATGCTGCATTTTTGATCCTTCTCCCCGGCGATTCCACCAGATACCATTTAAAATCTTAACTGGAACATGTTCTTTACTATGACCTTTAAAGTTCCCTCCCCAAACCCCAAAAACCCCCTTTAAAATGGGCTGGGGTTCCTTTAATTTGATCTTTTTTGAGAGTTGGCAGTGGTGGTTGTTTTGGGTTTTCCCGTAAGGTTTCTTTCCTTTTCTGTATTTCGGAATGCCTGGGCATCGGCTGCATCCCGTTTGGTCATAAATTTTATTGCCTTAGGAAAACATTTCCTGTTTGTTGAGTCCTATGTTTAAGGTTTTTGGTGTAATTGAGAAAAGTTAGCGTGTTTTTAAATTGTAGTGAAAAGGTATCTTTAAAGGGTTTTTAGAGGAAAATTAAATTAAAGAATATTTAGATTTGAATTTATATTAGTTTTAAAGTTTTAAATTAATTTTGGCTGATGGTCCATTTTTACAAATTATTGATGTGAGTGAAAGTTATGATTTTGGGGTTGGTTTGGGTAATGAGAATCTTTTAACAAAAAGTTGAGGTTCCAATGTGTTGATTTGTTTGGGTTTTTTTATGTTCTTTTTTTGGCGTTTAGCAAATTTATTAGTCCCCGGGAACACGGCCCAAAACCCCGAAAAAACATTTAAATGATACATCCCTCCCCCCATCACTCCCCCTCTAAACCCCAAAACCCAAAAACCCCGGAGTCCCCCCCCTTTAGGTTTTTTGGGGTCGCTTTAAGGACACCAAACTTTAAATTTATGTACTGACTCTAAAAGTTTACTATCTATTATTATTTTCTTGGGTTTTTAGTTATAATGTTTGAAGTCTTTATTAATTCTATCAAATTAACAATTGTAAATTTTCTTCTTTCTTGGTTAAATTTTTTAGATTTCTTTTTGACAAGAAAAAAAGTTTCAATAATGGCTGTTCTGACAGAAAGTTTTTTGAACCAGTTTTTGGAGTCTGGACATGGCTTTTGTCAATTCCCTTCTTAATTAAATGAAATGCCATTAAAGATGTGATGGAAGAAGTTCTAATGTCGTCTTGTTAAATCAGTGATTACGGGATCCTAATGTATCTTCCTTACTATTGGACGTCTTTCTGAAAAGATTTAACAATTTATATTGAGGGTGGGTGTGTGTGTGTGGTGTGTGTGTGTGTGTGTGTGTGTGTGTGTGTGTGTGTGTGTTAAGTGTGTGTAGATGTTTCTAGATGTGTGTATATGTGTGAGGTCTTGTGTGTGTAAGCAACACGGTGCCGCAGACCAAACGGGCCTGGCGAGGCAGGGTACTAAACACAAGGTTAGTGCTTTCTGGTAGCTTCGTGTTTGTTGCTTCGCAGTCCGTTCCAAAGCTTTCCAAATATTCATAGACTATGGATGACAACTCTCAGAACCCTTGGAATAATTTGAACAAGTCACACTGGATAATGTTGTCGCTGTATGACTTTGTTGGTGATTTATAATCGGAGAATGAAGACAGCCCCGTGTGAACGAGTTTTGTACACAAATGTTTCTCTATTGCGATGAGATCACCATACGCAGCATGAACTCTTTATTGTCATGAATGAACCAGCAGGCGTTTCAGTCTGTTCACACCGGTAGATGTGTTCTACCAGGACTGTATCTGAGCGGAGGAACTTGGTCTCTGAAAAGGGGAGTTCCCAAACACAAACTGGCTTTCATCCTCGCCTGGCTGTCGACATAGCGATGGATTCGATTTCCGATGGAAAAATACTCTGTGGAACGGACTATTAATGTATATACATTTTCAGTTGTATTATCTTAGACAATGGAGTCATCAACATACATTTCGATCGGGAAGTACTGAATTTTCGTTAGTTTAGAGTGTCAATTAGGCACTCGACTCCCGACAATGACACCAATTTGGAAAGTAGAAGGGACTGTTCCAGACAGGCGGGCATCGTCTGTCATGTCGTAGAGTTCGCAAAACTTGTGCGGAAAAGAGCGTAGGTATGCGATGCACGAGAATTGAGAGCTTACAGGTACTTGAATTGGAACTTACGTTTTTGATTCGACAGTTTTTCTGACAAAAATTTTGGGAAATCAAGAAATTGTCAGGTATGGTTGTCGAAAGATGTAAAAACATGGATAAATGGCGCCACGAAATTGTTTGGTGCAAGATAACTGTTTAGGGAAAATATGAGCTTTGTGGTCAAAGGTATAAAGTAAATTCATTGTTGTGTCTTTACCGACGTATACATAATAAATATATAGGTTCCAAGGCACTGACATGTTAAAGTGTAGACAACGAAATAATCCAGCATTAATCCATCAAAGGAGGTCAGACGAAGGTTAACTCCCGAACCAAACCATGTTAACTGGCGGGCGAAGGAGAAAAAAAGGCGCCAAAAATCGAATCGTGCAAAATACCAGTTTAGTTTAGAAAATATGGCTTTTCACGGTCCATACACAGTTTGTAAAGAATAAGATTCAATTTATTGTGTGACATTCGCGACGTAGACATAATAATGATGTAGGTTCTGACGGCATTCCCATTTGTTTAAGAGTTGACACGAGCTAATCCAAGACCTGTCAATCAGGGGAGGTAAGGGGAAGGTAACTCCCGAACAGAACATTTCTTTGCCTTGGGTCACCAACGAGGTCGTTGCCCATTTGAGCAACCGGCTACGAAGTATTCACTTGCTGATGTATTTGTCAGTTGTTCCTGTTGATATTGGTTCTCTCGGACACTTTGCTCCCTGGGGATGCGTTGTGGCTTAAGCCGTGTCAGGATGAAGTGTGGTTTGAGTATGGGAGAGCGTCATTATATGAGCAGCGTGGTGAAGAATGCACAGGAACAATGACACGTAATACAACAGCATACAGCAACCTCACAGTGAATCATCAGGCCCCCACCATAATCAAAATACAGCTTTCAACGGAATCTAAATCGTTCCTCTTTTGACCAACCCTCCGGCTCCCCTCTTCACATTGAAAATGTCCATAATCATTCCCTTTTAATCAATACAAATCTGATTTATGTTCACTCCATTTGTAGTCCTTTTCGTCGCGCTAGAGTGAATCGATGTTTGAGAGAAACTATTACAGAAACCTTGAAAAATAAGAAAAGGGCTGTAATTCCTAAATGAAAAGCACAAGGGCAGTAATTCCGGCTCCGTTGGGGTTGGTCCAGGAAATATCTTCAAAGGAATCGCTCTTTGTGGATTGATTCAACCTTTTCTTTCAAAACAATTCAAAACAATAAAAGGACTATGCCGCCCAACGAACGAAGCAAACAATTGACATGACCAAAACGAGACGCCCTACAAAAGGAAATAGAGTAACTCTTGTCATTCACGATGAGAAAAAAGTGAGTGAATGGTTGTTTTTCGTAAAGGTCCAAATGATGTTTCATGTTTGCCTGAGGAACAAGACACCAAGAGGTCTGGAAGGCATCGTGTTTGTCTTGTCATTGGTTTGTCGGCGTAGTCATTTCTCTTGGAACTATGTTTCCATTTTACGCCTGCAGTCCTCCCCCACTCCTTCCCTCCCCTGCCCCGCCCCTGCATGTTGGCTTAAGACAGTAGTCACGTCAGTGTGTCTAAACCACAAAGCTGTGCTGGCTCCTGATCCCTTTACTGTTGGGAGGTGGAGAAGCATTGGGGGTACGGGCTTGTGTCTGAGCTATGACCTCTGCTACACAGGATTTTCGATTATAGTTGATTGTAATGGGCTCCAGAACTGATGTGGTCTGGCAAGTATCACATGTCATTCTGGGCTGAGGTGGGACGCATCCATAATCTGGGGGTGGAATGCACCATGCCACCGATCATCAGTTACATAGCGCAGGGCTATTGCACGGTACACCTTGTTGGTTTCTTGGTCTATGATATCTGAAACTCATTCTAAAGTATACTGTGTGGCCCAGGAGTTTCCATTGGAATCACCAGCCATACTCTACGCGGTTTTTTTGCAATGGTTTACCCTGGGGATTTGAAACAGACGGCGTGTAAGGCGTGTCCATTTTGAGTTGAAAAGGTTGGCATGCCAACAGCGTTGTGGGTGTGCCTGTGTGTGTGTTGTGTGAGTGTGTGTGCTGTGATTGTGTGTGTGCTAGTGTGTGCATAGTGTGACTTTGTTATGGGTTCCAGGGCATTCCGTGTACGTGGCAATGTCTTAGCTGACTTTTATTGCAAAGGGAGCAGCTGCCTGAAATAAAATTGATGTTTTGAATTGTGATATCCCTTCTTTCATTCATCTGAAGGCTGATCCAACATTCTGACATGTTCCAGTCTGGAACATAAAGGGAAAGAATCAATACCTTGCTGATTCAGCCTCGGAAGCACTGATGGGATTTGACTTAAGCAAAAAGACCAAAGGTTGTATCCTCAGGGACAATTCCCAAAATCGTACCATTGTACATAGGCTACGGGTTAATGGTTGGTTAGGTAGGTATTTTAAAACCGGCTCTGCTTTTGCATGTGGTCAGGACTCTCGATATCCCTCATTTTTTTGTTTGACTGTACTAGTACAAAAAAATCTCTTTCAGCCTCTTCATGATAAAGATGAAGTCTTTCAAGCTTACGCTGACTATGTCTAGTGTTTTCAATCCCAGTATGAGAAACGGGTTGGTGTCTGGCAATGTTGGCTGTTTATCCTATTAAATTCATCCAATTGAAAGATATTTTTAACTCTTCTACCGCCAACCCCTCCTCACTGCCTCACCCCTAACAGTTTTTTTTTTTCCGATTCACGAATTTTTGAAATATGTTAAAAATGTTTATTTAGGCATATAATATTTACACGTATGGTTCCGGCGTCTAATTTGCACGTTGATAGAGCAAGGCTTTTTTTTCATACCACACCCCCCCCACCCACTCTCTTTCTCATCTTCTCCCCTTCCCCACAATCCACTATTACACCCATAATCTTTTCGATTCTAACGAGTAATATGTCAGCCAGTTCGATTCTTTGATGCTCTTGACTACCATATATTGGATTTACATGTGGTCCCACAGAATTGGTGTTTCTGAATACCGGTTATATATGGGCTCTTAGTGTGTGTGTGTGTGTGTGTGTTTGTGTGTGTGCGTGTGTGTGTGTGGGTGGGTGTTGTGGGTGTGTGCGACTCGCCGTGTGTGTCGTTTGTGTCGTGTGTGTTGTGCAGTGCGTGCGTGTAGTGCCGTGCGTGCTGTTGCGTGAAATGTGTGTGTGTGTGTGTGTGTGTGCGCGCGCGTGTGTTTGTGTGTGTGTGTTCCCTGTGTGTGTGGTGTGTTAGTGTGTGTGTGTGTGTGTGTTATGTTTTGTGTAATGTAGAAATTATTTCGTCTATAGGGCTTATTGCTTTGTGTGTGGACGACGAACGAACGAACGAAGTTTTAATTATGTTTAGGCTGTAAAGCCCATTAAGCAAATCGACACGATGTACAACAACAAAAACGCGACTCAATTTCGATTTTCATTGACATGGTAACCACCAGCAATGTCTCTTTTCTTTCAATTTACATGTACTCGAATCAGAGAGACGAGAAAATGCCAATGGTATTTCACTGTCAGTTCAGTACGACGACGGTCAACCCAGGTAAAACTGGATCAGTCCCGTTGACAGCGTTGCAGCCGCACATAGAGCACATGCTATGGGTCTCTGCATGCTTCGTGTTGACGTATGCGTCTTCTTTCCAAATGCTGGCCAATTTAAAACACATTCCATCTTATGCAAGTGTTTTCTTCCTGACTTGTCCAAACAGAATAAGCAATCGTCTTCCAAACACGGATCGCGAATATTCTAGAACGACGTCGTCTGATTCACACAGCAAGCACACCCAACATCATCCAGTTTTTGAAAAGGGGCCCGGCCTAAACCTGATCGGGAAATATTCGTCTGAATCTTGCGGGACGTGGTCAGAATGTGCAAGATTTTCGTTCCGACACCCGCAAAACCCGCTGGGAGAATGTTGTCATGCTCGTTCCAGCCCCTAAACATTTCGTGCAGTCACCACTGGTCAGACTTGTGCTGAAAACTGCGTAATTAAACCACTTCCTTTATCTTCATCCGGACCTTCTGATGCACAACTTTTTGCCAAAAAAAATTTAGAAGCTGATGTTCTCCACAATTTGAAATCTCTCCTTCCCCCCAAAAAGTGTGCCGGGATTTTGTGGAGCATGTGGAGGATGTTTCGGTGTAGTGTGCCTTTCGTGCGTACACATGCAAAGTGGTCGGTGGATGTGCATGCAACAGTTGCATAAGGGGCCTGAGTGTCACTCTCGTGTATTGGTGTTTGTGGCGTGTAACAAAGAATGCATAGAATGCATAAAAGTGGGTCCTTATCATGTCAGTATATCTGCATGTGCTTGAATGTCATCATAGTCTGTTTTAAGTGTGCTTGGGGTTTCAAAATTCAGTTACTTTCATTAAACAAATCACTGCAATCATCATCCCTCATTACACCTAACCTTAACTCCTGGATCCAGTAAAATATTGAATGGAAGGGGGGGAGGGGGAGGGGGGGGGGGGGGGGGGGTGCAGGGGAAGGGGGAGGGGGGTAATGGGGGAATGGAACGGGGAAATTGGGTTGAAGGGGGTCTCAACCAAGTAATGGGGGAGCTTTAGGTCGGTGGACCTTGGTGGTTACAGCTAATTTTACAGTTAAAACATATCTGCCAGCAAGGGCATGATTTTCCGTTCCCCTGCAAGCCCGTTCAGGTTCTGATTGCTATGGCAGGAAATAATGTTTATATCTGGATGTCCTGGCATCTCATGACAGCAGCGACCAGCTTTACGACGGAAAGCACAGATGGTTGAAGAGGAGGATGGACTTTTATCACCTACCTTGTTTAACAAGTTCAGGATTGGGGTGGTTTGACCCTGAACTGTGGAGCTTCCGCAAAAAGAAAAACTGCTTGTTGTGCCTTCTTGCAGCACATGTTCGAATGTTAGGGGTCCACTCCCAACTTGTCAGTGACTGGCCGAAGTCCTTGTAGGGGCCCAAATGCGCACTTTTCCTCTTCCTTGGATGACAAGTGGGTGTGTTCTTGGGTTCCGTAGAAAGTCGTAGACCACTCCCCTGTCGGGGGACAAATTACTGAAAATTTCCTGTCGCACCATCCACCAAAATTTGCACTCCTCCGGGACTTTTTCCCCAAACCATCACCCGAAATTGCGGCATTCGAACTTTATTTGCAATTCACCCCCTTGGCGACAGTCACTTTTAGATGGTGAATAGGGCAGGCGACAGAACACATCCCTTGGGGCCCTCTGGCAACAGGGCATGAACAAACCCCCCAACACACGCCCTTTTTTTTTTTCAGCAGGAACTAAATCCCTTTGATGATACTGGTTTTAAAAGCCATCCCGTAGTTTCCCGACAGGGAAAGGGTGAATGGTTTGGGGAAGGCCCCAAAAATCCACAACAGAACTCGGCAACTTCCTAACCTATCAAGGTGGGTTGGATGGTTCGCTTGTCAGATGGCACTTTCTTTTCCACCCCTTTGGGTAGCGAACGCATGGATTTTGATGGCCCTTTCT
>JAMYXO010009033.1:0-10167 GCA_033310375.1 Conus canariensis
AAGTTTTTAATTCTTTTTTTTAAGTTTTATCAAGCCCTTCAAAAGTTTTATCAAGTTCTTATTCAAGTCACTTATAATTATTTATTAAGTTCTTAAAATTTTCATTAAAATGGATCAAAATGAATTTTTTTTTTTGGCGTTTTTTTGCTGTTTTTTTTGTTCGGCTTCTGTTTTTTAGTGGCTGAGTTTTTTTTTTTTGGCTGTTTTTTGGGGTTTTTTTGCTGGCGTTGTTATAATTTTTTTTTATAACCGTAATAACCCCCCCCCAGCAAGCAATAAACCCCAAAAAAAAGGGCAACTTTTAAAAATTTTCAATATTCCAGGGAAACTTGGTTTTTTTGTGGGCCCCTTGAATCAACTTGTGTTTTTTTACAGCTGGGCTTTTGAAAAAAAACGTTTGGCGTTGGCGATGTTATTTTTTTTCATTATGATTTATTTTCCCCTGTGGGGAACTTTAATTTTTTTTTTTTTTGTTCCACTCTGCTAATTTTTTTTTTTTCCTGCGAAAAAAACGCCCAGGAAGGAGGCTTTTTAACTGGCACTTTCTCCACCAAAATTAAATTTGTTTTTCTGATTCTTCTGATTTTCCTGGCTCGGTCATTTTAAAAAGGAAACAAAACTAAGTTTAAAAAAGTAATTAACCCCCAGTTTAATGGCGATAAAAAAGTTCCAAATCTGAAATTGACAATCCTAGAGCTCAAAATACTTTTGTTAAAAAAACGGAAAAACCTGGTTAAATCAACAAAAATTTTGTTCAAAAATGGGAAAAAAATCTACAAACTATTTTTTTTAGTGTTACAAACTAAAAAACCCGTTTGCCAACACTTTTTTACCATTCTTAAACCCCAGTTGCGCTTCATACCCTGTTGGAAACTTTAAAATTCCCCCTTGGGGGACATTTTTGAATCTGTTCTATGCTGAATTCCCTTTCCAAGGTATGTTTTTTTTTTTTTCCACACCCCCCCCCAAAGAATACAACCTTTTCCTTTTTTGGCGCATAATACTTGGCATAAACTTGATCATTTGAAAAAAGTTCAGGAAGTAAATCATCGCTTTTTAAAATGTTTTTTTTAATAAAAAATATTTTTTATTTTTTAAAAAAATGACACCAAAAAAAACTATTACTAACCTTGTATACCTTCTGCTTTTTTATTGGAGGCCCCAAAAGTGTGGAACAAATGCTTTTGGAAAAACCCTTTTTAAAAAAAAAAAAACCCCAAAATCTTGGCAAACAGACTTTAAAGATCAGAAAAAGCATTGCTTTTTTTACAGCTTTTTTTGCTACGAAAAAATTTTCTAGTTAACAAGGAAAAAATTCCAGAAGTAAAAATTATTAAAATTAAAAAAAAAAACATTTTTAAAAAGGCTTCACTCGAATGTGATTGGGGGGCGCTTGGTTAAGGCGCTTCCCCTTTGCGGAAGTAATTACCATTTAGTAAACCCAAAAAAAAACAATGAGAGAAAAAAGACATAACAAGCTAGGAAACAAACCCGCCAAAAAACCTATGAAAAGCAAAGAAGGGGCATTAATTTTTTAACGACAGACTTAAACAACAGGGACATCAGCTTACACATTTAAAAGATGTTGACCAGGCAAAAAAAAATATTTTTTTTTAAACAGGCAAACAAGTTGAAACTTTTGGCCCCCCACCAAAATTTTTTAGGTTATACAACCATCAAAAAACAAAAGATGCAAGAAAATTGTTTTTTATTGTTTTTGGGGCAGACCGTGTGATTTTTTTGCACAAAGAAAATTTGGCAATAAAAATGTACAAAATCTTTTTATTCCCCAAAAAGGGAAAAATTGGAAGGGAAAACAGCAATTAAAAAGCTTAGCCAAGCAGCGGGAGTCAGTAAAACAAACAGCAAAAAAAAGGGTTTTTTATTTTTTAAAAAAAAGCTTTTTTGGCAATTTTTCCCCCAGCGCCTAAACAAAATACAAAGACCCCAAACTTTGGTAAAAAAAACCAACGACACCCATAAAATGGGATCTTCTAATTTCCCCCCCATAACGATTAGACAAAAAGATTTAAGTACGCCTTACAGTCATAAAAAAGCTTCAAGATACAAAAAATGCTAAAACCATTAACCCAAAAAAGTGTTTCTGTTTGCTGGCTTTTAAAAAAACGATAATCACGGGGCCCTTAAACTTAACCTCGCAAAAAAATTTAAAGCCCGATGAGGAAAAAAGAATTTAAAGGTCAAGGGAAATCAAATTATTTTTTAAAACAAGATTTACCTTTAAAAAAGGGGGCTTTCCCCGGGTTTCACAGATCACGGGGTTTGGTTAAAAACTTTAAAAACAGTTTCTGAAAGGCTTTTTTTTTCCTACCGTATCACAGAAGCAATTGACAATTCTCGCAAAACAGAATGGGTTAGAAGCCCCCCCCTCATTTTTCCCCCAATAAAATAAGAAAAATTTTAAAGGCTAAAACCATACAAGCATCAAAAAAAAAAAAATAAATTTTGTTAAAGGGAGATTTCTTCAACGCAAACTATTACCATTTGGTTTGAAAGTAAACCTTTTTTTTCGCCGGGAGAAGCGGGGAAGGGGACACCCCAAGGGCAACAATCCAGTTTGGAGTTTTTTTAAATCCATAAAAGATAAAAAAATTGTGAAAATAATCCCCCCCTTTATTTTTTTACAAAGAAACGACACAACAAAACGACCAGCCCCCCGAAGATCTTTTGTGAAGGAAAAAAACTGCAGAAAATCCCCCAGACAAAAGTTCCAGCGCTTTTTTTTTTTTTTTTTAAATTTAAATTTAAAAAAAGGGGGGCAAGAATGGAAAAAAAAGAATCCCTTACGAAAAAATGGCCACTGGAAGCAAGAAGGGTGGGAAAAAGAGTCCTTAGAAATAAGCTAAATTTTTGATTATATCTTGCTATTAGACTAAAAATTTAAAAAAGATTGTAATTGCCATCAGACAAAACCCAAAATTTTTGATTGGGAAAAAAATATTAAAAAAGAAAAAAAAATTTCGAGCCATTTTAGCAGTAATGGAAAAAAAAATTTGGGTTGAAAATTTTGGTTGGGTATATTTAACTTAAAGAACTGTTTTTAATCACCAAATACTTTGGGTTTAAAATGGAAGCCAAAGGGAAATGGCAGAAAAAAAAAGGAAAAAATCTTTTAAAAATTAATGCAAGATTTTTTTGAAAACATAAAACATTAAAGAATATTTTGAAAGTTTGACAACCCCCGGCTAGAACAATCGCCAAAAAACGCTTTTAAACCCCCAAAGCTTTTTTTTTGTTTTTTTATTTATAAAAACATAAAAATATGGAAAAAGACAAAAAAAAAAAAAAGCACATTAATTTTAATAAATAAATTATTAATTTTGCTAAATTAGATGATGATAAAATTAACTGCGATTGCTGAAAAATATAACCCATATGATTATACTATTCCCAATACCAATTGCATATAAAATCGGATTAACAAAAACCCCTTTTTTTTGGGTTGTGGGTCAAGAGACCGTTTTGTTACAACTGTTTTGTGGGGAAAATCTCATGAATTAGATCGAGTTTTTTTTGGTCATATGAAAATCTTATTTTTCCCAAAAAATCTTTTTTAAATTGTCTTTGGATATGTTGATGCACAACCTCGAGATAATTCCTTTGCTTTTTTTTTTAAAAAAACTTTTTTTTTTTTTTCTTGGGAAAAAAATGTACATTTTCGACCCCCAAACCAAAAAAAATCCTTTTAAACCCAAACCCTCCCAAAAAATTTATCCTTCATCTTTTCCTAAAACCTTCTTGTTTTAAATTGAAGCAAAGGGAACTTTTTGGGGAACAATTGTCGTACCACCCAACCCTTTGCTACTTCTAATTTCCCCGTCTTTATAGATATCTCAGTAGGGGGTTCTATACAAAGGAAAACTTTTATCTGGTAAAACTTTGGACCCGGATACAAAGGGGTTTAAAATATCAAAAAGAAAAAATTTAAAAACAAAAGCTTGAATCTAAAACAGTAAACCCCAATAAAAAAAGGGCTTTTTTCCAAATTTTACCTTTTTCCCCTTTTTTTTTTTTTTTATCAATTATGCCAAAAAGCTGAATCATGAAACTTCTGAAGCCTGATAATTAGGTTTTTTAAGGGACTAATTGCATCGGTTCTCTCTGGGGACCCAATCTAAAAATCTTTACGCTTGTGCGGATTCTCCATATCCTTTTCCAAAACACTGTTGTTTTCATCAACTTGAAAAAGTCTTTTTCTGAAGCATCTGTTTTAGTTCGAATCGTGTTTTTAATGTTGGTTTTTTTTTTTTTAACTTTTCTTGATCAAACAAAATTTTACGATAACAGCTTCAACTTCAAACCAAAGTCTTAAATAAAATTTTAGAACCTTAAGGCAACATAATTTTTTTTTGCCTGAAGATTTGCACAATTTAGGTGGTTTTTTTTTTTTTGGCCATCTTTAAATTTTCTGCTGCTAATGGATAGTCATTATGCAGGTCCATGGGGTTTTTTTTTAATTTCCCCAAGTCAAATTTTGAATGTTCCCCCACTGTTGATCTGGCTCAAACTTCCCCACCCACTTTAAAGCTTTTTAATTTATTTCCACTGTGTACATTTTAAAGTTCGTAATGGAAAGGATTTTTTGGGCCATTTCCCATCCATACAGATTGTTTTTCATCTAAATACATAATAGTTGACCTTTTACTTTGGGTCCAAGTCGTCCCAAAATATTTGTTGTTTGCTTTACAGTAAAAGGGGGCGAAAGCCATACTGATTTCCCCCCCCCGCAATCCGTTTCCCCCAAACATGAAGCATTGGGCAGGTTTTGACAATAAATCAATTTTTTTACTCCGTTAAAAATTTAAGAAAGCGTCCCCGCCCCACCCGGGGGGCCCCAAAAAAAAAATGCGGGGTCCAGGGTGTAAATTTTTTATGCAGGGCTTCCTATAATTTTCAAAGACGGGGGCCCCCCCAACAAAAAGTAAATCCGCCATTTTAAAAAGGGGAAACAGAATCCCCCCCCCCCTCGTTTTAAAAAACTCTAACTTCTGCCCCGCAACTTGACATGCGGAATCAAATCACGGTCCCTTTTCCTCTGGACAAAAAAAAGAACGCGCCTTTAGGCGAAGTGTTCTTCGTCAAACCTTTTGGGGCCAACTTTTTCAGTACTCATAAGGGTAAACGCCCTTTCTAACAAGAGTTGGGGTTCAAAAATTCTTCTGTTTATTGGCAGGATTTTTTTTTAAGGACATAGCCATGACTCTAAATCCCCCTCATGTGTTGCATAAGCCCCCCCTAGAAAAACTTTTTATTTAAAGTGAAACACAGTATTTTTTTTTCTGAGACTGTGCAATGCATAAACCCTGAAGTCCCCCGGTTTTACGTTGCTTTAAAAAAGGTTTTAGAGTCGTAACCCGCAATTTTTGTGAAAAAAATATAGGCAGCTTCCATTTTTTTTGGTTCAAATTTTAATTTTTTTTGAAGTTGCATTGTTATGTGCTGCTCCTCTAAATTTTTTCCACTAAGGGATCAAGGTCTCTTACGTTGGATTCTCTGCGGTGGCAACCAAGGGGCCCCCCCACAAAACCCCAAAATGATGGCTGATCCTACTGTTTTTTTCTTCAAGCGTCATTAAAATTTTCAATAATTTTTGATTATTAGAACAGGGGATTCCACTTCGATGCGTTTTAAAAAAATATTTTGCAGCTTTGTTTCCCTTAATAATTCTGGCTTTGAATGGGGCCCATCCGACCTAAAAAATAAAAAGGCAAAAACAAATCTTTTATGATTACTCATTAAACTGTTTTTTTTTGGGAAAAATTTTTTTGGGGTTTGGTCCTTCATAAGGAACAATGGTGATTCGAAGTCTTCGTAAACAACATAGGGCTAGTTTGCAACCCCTTTCCAGTTCTTAAAACTAACTTTTTCCTGCCTTTTTCCCCGGCTAATTATTCTGTATCACAGTCCCCAAATGGCTAATACAATGTTTTAACAAAATTCGCTTGCTGCTTTAACAATGGGGAATTCCCCTTTTTAAAAATTTTTTAAAAAAATTTCTTGTTTTTCTATTTGTTTTTTAGTATCACTAGTAATCTACTCATTTTGCTTACAAAGTGTAATGTGGTAAAACCCTGTTGGGAAAACATAAGTAATCAACAAAGATTTTTGTCTGGTTCGCCAATCGTTTGGGCTGTTCTTGACACTTTAATCGGCTGTAGATTTGTTTCCCCTCATCCCCAATTTTAATTTTAAAATTTTTTATTGGTTTTTTGTTTTGTTCTTCAAACTGAAAAAATCTGATTAACCCAAAACAAAAAAGGAAAAATTCCTCTAAAGTTAAGATCATTGATGTAAGGTTCATAGTAAACACTCTCTCTGGGGGTTTTTTTTTTCGGAATAACAGCAGCCTACAAGAACGCAACATAAAACATTTTTGGTTTCAATTCTTTATGTTTTAAACTGCCCCTTTTTTGCAACTAATGATGGAGGAGTGGAATGTAAGCCTTGGGAAAATGGGGTCATACTTTGCCTGTTTTAAAACCCGATTCAAAATTTCCCCCCGACCAAAACCAGGGCCTCTCATTTTTTTCCCCAGGGAAAAATTGAAACTTTTTTCCCCCAACCCCGTGGTTAAATCATTAAGAAAGAATTTTGTCCCCCCCGCTGTTTTAAATTTAGACCCAACTTTTTAGATTTTTTTTATTTATTGTTTTTTTAAAAAGTCATTAAAACAACTAACCCTTACTTTAACTGGGGGTTTTATTGTTTTGTTTTTTTTGGGGAAATTGAAAATAGCTGTAAAAAAAAACCCTTTTTCCCCACGTTTTTTTAGGATTAATAACTTCTAAAAACACTCATTTAGGCTTTACAAACCTCTTCCTCGACATTTCTTTAAACAAATTCATTCTGAACCTTTTTATATATCTTACCATGGGTTTATTTTTTTTTTTTCCTTTTAAAATATTTATTTAAATTAAAAAAAAAAATACTTTTAAACAAATCAAATCAACGGCTTTTTGTGCGGCCTAAACAAAGTATAACGCCCTTTGGGTTTTTTAAAATTTTTGAAAACTGTTTTTTAGAACAGAGTTTAAAAGTTTTCCCCTTTTTTTTTTTTAAAATTTTCCTTTTTATCTGGTCCCCGGTTCTTTTTTTGGAAAAAGTTGCCTTTTTTCCTTTTTTTGAAGATCAAACTTTTTCTTTTGTATTCCTCAAAAACACCTGTTTGGCGAACAAATTCTTCATCCTGATGTTTGAGTCGGAAAATGCTTTTAAAAATTTCATTTTTTTAAGGAACAAGTTTACTGTTATTAGTTGAACCAAGCTGGTGCTTTTGGATTTACTTTTATTTTTTTGCTAAAGAAAAAACCCTTGAACACAAAGGCCCCAAAGAGAAAAAACCCCCTAGAGGTAACTTCCCGGGGGCCACCTTTTCCCCTTTTTGCTGCCTCCCCTTTTTCCTTCTGGGGTAGAACCAGGGTCGAAAAAGCCCCATTTTTTTAAACTTTAACGCATAAAACGGCAGAAAAATTTTTTTGGTTTTCTTTTTTTTGAAAAATCCCCTGCTCTATTTTGGGTTTGCTTTGGGTTTTGTTTTTTTTTTCCCCGAAAAATTTTTATGTTAACCCAACAATTCCTTCTTTGGGGACTTTTTTGGAAACCCCCCTAAACAAACTGCTTTTTTTTTAAAAAAAAAAAAAATTTTAGTATTGGATACTTTTAACTTTTTCCCTTAAAAATTCAGCTGCCATCATATAATTAAAAACAAAGTACATTAAGTGGTTTACACCTCTTTTTCTTTATCAATTTGAATTTTATTACTCTTTTTTTAAATTTTTCCCCACCCCATGCAAAATGATTTTTCTCTGTTTTTCCTTTTGGGCAATCCATAAACCTATTTTGTTTTTTTAAATAAACACAAGTCAACACTGTTTAAGTGTAAAATCTTTAGACCAAGGCTATGTTTTGGATTTTTTTAAAAAACCCCCCGCCCCCCAAACAATTTTCTTATTTCATCAAAAAGATGATAAGGTTTAAGCCCCTTACCGTAGACTTGTTAGGCTACCCTCAATTGAACATTTTATTTTTTCGTTTTTTTTTTAGATTGAAAAAAATTTTTCATTTGTCTTTGAATGGTTCTTCATCTTCACACAGCAATAAAAAACCTTTAAAGGATCTTTTCTGGGCCTAAAATAAAAGTTTTTATATTGTGTCTGCCCGCTTTTAGGGGTATTTAGTATGATGAAATCACTCTTTCGAAAAATTAATTTCTAATTTTGGACTGATATTGTTGCTCAATCACCCCCTTTCTAATTTTGGGTTCCAACAATTCAAAAACCTAACGAGATGTCGAAAAAGCTTAAAATTTTGCGTTAGAGTCTGTAGATTTAATGACACTTTTTTTTTTTCATTAAAAGTTAGTTCATATGACAATTGTCTTTTTAAGCTCCTTGAAATAGGGGCGAAAATGCGTTTTTAAACCAACCCTCAAATCAAAGGAAAGAAAAGCTTTTTTCCAAAAAAAAAATTTTACATTTTCAACTTTTTTGCCGGCTTTACCTTGGGCGTCTATTCGTTTTTTTTAGTGCTTGGGTTTTAAATTTTTTCGATTCCTTGAACGCAAGATCCCCTTTCATTATCGGTCCCCAAGAACAAATAATTAAAAATATGTCCGCTTTGTGTAAAGAAAATATTTTCTTGCCCCTCAATTTTTTTATTAGAAATTTTCTTAAACGATTCCCGTTCCCGTTTCTACTACTGTCCTTTTTTCGTCTGTTGCTAAATCAAAGTTCTATTTTGAAAGTAAGCCGTGCAGATCCCGGCACAACACTTCATCTCTCCTAGGTCGGAAATTTAACATAAGAAAATTTATCTAATCAAATAAAATGGGTTATTTGGAACAAAATATTTTTGTTTTTTTTTCCCTTTACGCCAAAGGGCCTTTTCCCTCTTTTATGCGGGTTCAAGAATCGAGCCCTAACTTTTTGACATTTTTTTATAAAAAAAAAATAAAAATTTTTTTTTAAAAACAGGAGGATTAAGATTATATGTTTTTGTCCTGGAAAACGACATGATGAAATGACCCTTTTGACACATCCTTTTAAAAATCATTGCGGCTGAATTAACAAAAAATAAGGTCAAATCATTTTTCAAAGTTTAGGCCAAAAACCCCAAAATTTTTATAGCCCCAAAAATGATTTTGAAAAAAAAAATGGCCTTTTGTTTTTTTAAAAAAACGAGAAAGGACAACCTGTCAGTTTACAACTAAACCAGACCCCTCAAATTTTTTTTAAAAAAAAGTACAATTAGAAAAAAAACTATGTAAAAGGAAAAAATCCCTTGGCAATTTCTAAACCAAAATTAAAAAGGAAAAGCATTGCTAAAACTTCAAAAACACACTACAAAAACCCCAACAAAAAAAACCTTTTTCAAAACATACCCCTTAAAGTTTTTTTAAGCCCAACAGCAAAAAAATAAAAAAAACCCCCATTTTTTTCAGAAAAAACAGCATTTAAAAACTATGCACGTTTTCCCCGTTTTCCCAAAAGAAGAAAAAAGGCCCTTGATCAGTTTTTGAACACAGAGGGAAAAATTAACAAAAAATTTTTAGCAAAACTGGGTGAACAAAATGAGCAATAAAAAAGAAAAAAAAAACTATTTTTGAGGCTGATTGACCAAAAACTAGGACCTGGGTTTAAAGAAAGAATAACCAAAACCCAAAAAAGATCTTAAAACAAGAAAAGATCAGCAAGACAAAAAGTGTTGTCTAAAACCGAGAACAATTACAACTCAAGGACCCCCAAAAAAGAAAAACTATCCAAAGAATTTTATATGAAGACAAAACCGGCAAACAATAAAAAACACTGTTTAGAGACAAGGTGTCACATTAGCAAATTTTTTTTACAGCCCCCTTTGGTTTGCAATAATACACTGGTTTGGCTATTAAAGGGGGGGTGGTGGGGAAAAGTGCCCCCAGGCCCCCCAACTCCTCCCCCCCAAAAAATCATGGTAAAAAAAAACAACTCATCCCTTTCAAACCTTTTCTAAAAAAAAAATTTCCAGTAAAAACAATAATTTTTGCCTGGGAAATAAGGGGATCGTTACTGGCTTTTTTTTCTCGAAAAAAGTAGTTGGCTTTATGGCCGAACTTAAAGGCTTTTTTTTTCTTAAATGTTGGGGGGACTTTTAGTAAGATAAAGCCAAGTT
>JAMYXO010009034.1:0-10167 GCA_033310375.1 Conus canariensis
CCCCACACAACAGTCACCCCACCAGGCCTCGCTGCCACAACAGCAACAGTGAGCTGATGAAGACAGGGCGACCCTGCCGAAATATTCTCCAAGTAAGTTTTTGATTCTGAGTCCTTAACTACTTTTCTTATGTTGAATCCAGAATCCAGAAACCTACATTCTTATCTCTGAAGACTTGTCTTTTCACACAATCCTCACCACCACAACCACCACCACCACCACCACCGTTCCCCCCACACACTTCCCATCCCTCGTCCCACCTTCTCCATACCCAAAAGCCCCCACTCCTGCTCAACGGTTCTACACCTCACTGCCTATTTGCATGTTCACAGTGGTTCACGGTAAAGCTGGCCGACAACGTTGCCGAGTTGACTGAAGTGATGCCTCATGTTTGTTTGTTTGTTTGTTTGTTTGGCAGCTTGTTTGTTTGTTTGTTTGGCAGCTTGTTTGTTTGTTTGCTTCAGTTCAAACCTTGGTTCTGATGCAGATAATGACATTAATGCTTCCAGTGGTGTGTGTGTGTGTGTGTGTGTGTGTGTGTGTGTGTGTGTGTGTGTGTGTGTGTGCGTGTGTGTGTGAGTGTGTGTGTGTGTGTGTGTGTGTGTGTGTGCGTGTGTGTGAGTGTGTGTGTGTGTGTGTGTGTGTGTGTGTGTGTGTGTGTGTGCGCGCGTGCACGTATATGTTGTATTTGATGGTCTTGTTCTTGTTCTTGATCCTAAGTCAGCTTTTGAACATTCACGTACGCAGTCACTACACACACACACACCGCGCGCGCGCGCGCGCGCGCGCGCGCGCATGTACACACACACACGCACGCGTACACACACACACACACACACACAAATGTGCGCGCGTACGTCCGCTCGCTCCTACGCACACACATATACACATACGTGTATGTGCACGTCCAGACCCACATGCATGCGCACATACATGCATACACATGAACGCACAAATGCATACACACACGCGCATGCGTACACGCCCACATACAAGGACACACACATATACACACATATGTTTACACAATATATATGCAGATACGTGTGTGTGCTCACACAAACCTACAAATTGCACACACACACACACACACACACACACACACACACACACACACATGCACACGCACTTCTCCACACGCACACACACACACACACACACACACACACACACACACACACACACACGTGCGCGCACACATACACAAGCACGCACACACACACACACACACACACACACACACACACACACACACACACACACACGGGAGGAGACAAAATGGCGGATAGAGATTAGAAGTCAACAGATTTGCCTCTAGTTATATTTTGGAAGAATAGTGAATATACAAGATCTCGCTGCATGGGAAACAAGGTGAACGCCACTACAACCAAAGAACCAACAAATACAGGTCAACAAAAGAGTGGGCAAGAAAATTTTCTTAAAGATGTGCTGAAGCGAGCGTGTCAAGGTGGAAAAAAACGATCAAGAGGAGGATGGCAATGACAAAACAGACGATCAGGGTGCTCTGACGGACAACACAAACGTGAGTTCACTCAAAAACTTAACAACAATAATCGAAACACTCTGTAAAAAGATTGATACATTAGAAGAAACTGTCAGATGCCAGAGTGATATGATAGGAGACTTGAGAGAGACGGTTTCGAAACTCCGTGTTGACAACGGTAACAACCAAGCAGCCCCTCCCTCCAGAGGTACTTACGCTGACGCGTTGAAATCGTCTCCGGCGGGGTCGGCTGATCCAGTGGCATCGAAGGCTTCAGCCTTGGATTTGGCCCGGAATAAAAATAGGGGCAAAACAAAAATTCAGAACAGAGAAAAAAGTGATGTCATCAAAAAACATGACGACAAAGAAGTAGACGTCAAATCCAAACCCAACGTTAAAATTACGTCTGGAAAATTCGACGACATCCCCGTGTTCTTTTATTGGGAGATTCCATCATGTCCAAAGTTGACGGGAGACGCTTGGGTTTGTCATATGGCCTGCGTGTTGCGAAAAGAAAAGCTTTTACTCTCGACGAATGCAGCTCTGTGATTCAAGAGGTGGAGGATCCAGATCCTGATTGCGTTGTATTACACGTTGGGCTGAATGATCTGAAAGGGAAAGATCCCACTGTGTGTAGCACAGAAATAAGAAAATGTGTGGGGGACGTCAAGAATAAGTTCCCCAAATCCAGGGTGGTGATAAGTCAGGTTGCCCCTGTGAGGAACAAAACGTTAGACATCAAGAGGGAACTATTCAACGCCATGACGAAGTCGAAACTGGCCGGTGAAAAAGATATCAGCTACGTTGTTTACAACCATCTTCAAGCCTCCGACAAATCAATTTTGGCCCCTGACTGTATCCACCCCACTGCAAAAGGGGCCAGCGTTATTGCAAGGACTCTGGGTCGTCATCTCAATGCATTGTTTTGGGAAAAACCAAAGAGGAGACGAGGTCACCCTCATCATCACCATGCTGGTTTCTACCTTCCACACTTCATACCTCCATGGCTGTTCTAGACTGCAACGACCTCAGCGATGACCTTCTTCCTGCAGGGCATCTGGGAGCACAACTACTTGGGCTTCTATAACATCAACGGGCCTTATTTTCGTATCCGTCATGGTGCTACCTGTTCAATTTGCTTTCTCTCAAAAGTCACAAGTTGTTTTGATTTTAAATAGTGTTGAATGAACTTAGCTAACAATTCATTGAACATTTTACAATGGAACTGCAGATCAATTGTGAAAAACTTACTTCAGTTAGAAAATCACATCTATTCTAATAACTATTGCATTCTGGCCTTACAATCCTTAAATGCTGAACCTTTTAAGTTGCCTAAATTTCGTGGTTTTTATTATCCACCTCTATATGACTGCAGTGTGTCAACTAAACGGGTTCAATCTGCAATTTATGTCAGGTCAGACTTGAATTACAGTCCTCTAAAGTTATTATTCAATCATTCAACTAATGTCATTGAAAACGTTTTTGCTACTTCCATATCGTTAAAGGTGAACAAAGATTTCACTGTAAACATACTTTCTGTTTACTATCCAAATGGTCCAAATGCTGACAATACAGATTGGATAAAACATCTTCCAAATATAAATAAGAAATGGATAATTTTGGGTGATTTCAATGCGCATTCTCCATTTTGGGAACCTGATTGCTCTGTTGTATCTTGCAATCGATTTGTTGAAAATATTGTTGATTCTAATTTAGTATTAATGAATGACGGCAGCATAACAAGAGTGCCTGATATATCAACGCATAGACCAACCTCCATCGATCTCACATTAATTTCTCCTGATTTGGCCATCAATGCTACTTGGACAACAGAAGATGATTCGCTAGGGAGTGATCATTTTCCTATTGTTGTGAAAATACACGAGCAAATAGCTGATGAAGAAGCAGAAGTTGAAGATAAAATACCAAAGTTTTTATATAATAAAGCAGATTGGAGTTTATATGAGTCAACCCTTCTATCTATAGATCGCAGCATTATTGAACACGAAGATATTGAAGTGTTTTATAACAACTTTAGAAAAGCTATTATATCTGCAGCTGAGAAAGCAATGCCAAAGTACAAATCTTCTATTGATAAAAAATATCGAGGAAATAGTTGGTGGAATGAAGAATGTGCAGAAGCCGTATCTAATAAAAAGAAAACATACAAAACATGGCTCAAAGATAGAACTGATGAAAACTTTATTGAAATGAAACGTGCAAAAAGCCACAGTAACAGGGTTGTCACAAAAGCAAAACGTCTCTATTTCAATCATTTTTGTCATTCAGAAATATCTTCATCTAAGGACATGCACAGAGTATGGAAAAAAGTGAAGGAATTAAAAAACAAGTATTATCTACCTTCATATCCTATTAAATTAGAAAAAAATAATATCCCAGCATCATCAGAGAAAGCTGAAGCATTTGTACAAGCTTTTTCAAAAAATAACTCATCAACTAGACTACATACAGATACCAAAAGTTACAGAGAACTAGAGGAGGAAAAGGATAGTTATTGTGATCCCACACCGGATCCAAACCATTACTTAAATGCATCTATAACATTTGAAGAATTGAAAGAAGCACTAATGTCATTCTCCTCGAATAAGACAGCTGTTGGATTAGATGGAATTTCATATCAGTTGTTACGCCACTTACCTTTGTGCTGGAAGCAATTACTTCACTCGTTTTACCAAAAATGTTGGTTAAATGGAACTCTTCCTACTTTCTGGAAGAGGATAGTTGTAATTCCAGTTCCAAAACAAGGTAAACCTAGGTCTGCAGTTGATAGTTACCGTCCTATAGCATTAACATCTCAAGTTGGAAAAATATTAGAAAAGATAGTTGAAAAACGCGTTTTACATTATTGCGAAAAGAATAACATAATTCCCAACAATCAAGCAGTTTTCAGAAAAAGGTAGAAGTACAACTGATCACCTTGTAAAACTTGCAAGTCATGTTAAAAAACAATTTGAAGTTGAAAAATATTGGGATAAATGGTGCAATGTATCAGTTCATAAAATCTTTCTTATCTGAGAGATCATTTTGTACTAGGGTTGGTAATTGTTACTCTTCATTTAAAGATATTGACATTGGCATCCCTCAGGGCTCCATTATTGCACCTATTCTATTTACAATTCTCGTTCACGAGCTTCCTAAAATACTATCTAAAAATATGCATGTAGTGCAATATGCCGATGATATTGCAATGTGGATGAACACAAACATTAAAAAACAGACAAATAAGAGAACCATATTATATATACAAAAACTATATCAAATTGAAATTGACAAACTAAATAAATATATGAACGAAAATGGACTAGAACTATCAGGAGAAAAGACACAATTAATGTTATTTAACAATGGTAAAAATCCAAAAGTTTTGCCTCAACTTGTGCTAGAAAATAAAACTCTTCAATATTCCAATAATGTTAAATTTTTAGGTGTTCATTTCACTCCTAAATTAAACTGGAGATTCCATATTGAATATCTTATAAACAATGCCGGACAAAGGCTATCTTTACTAAAAATAATCAGTGCACAATCGTGGGGTCAAGACACCCAAACTCTTGTGCATCTTTCTATTAGTCTGGTTCGTTCAAAATTGATTTACGGACAGGAAGTATATTTTTCAGCTTCTCAGACATTACTTAAGCGGTTACAAAGTATAGACAGTAAAGCTATTAAAGTAGCCCTTGGTGTTCCAGCGCATTCTAATACCTTTAAAACATATAAAGAAACTAATCTCTTGTCACTTGATGATCAACGCGAACTAGCAACAGCCAAACATGTAACCAGAAGTCTTTCTGTATCAAATTCAGTAACAAATGAAATATTTCTTGATGCTAAATCGGATTTTCCTAAAAGGGCACAGAATATTTCTTACCTGCAGCCCATTCGAAATTATACTGATGATATATTTAGAAAATGTGACATCGATATTACATCCATTTCAAAACCTCCAACTATGCCCACAGTTCCTCAATGGGAGCATATTTCTCCAAATTTTGATATAGATTACACTACTCTAAAAAAAGAAGACAATATTAATTTGATATCAGTAGAAGCAAAAGAACATCTTGAAAACACATATCCACATCATCTTAAAATCTACACGGATGGTTCAGGTTTAGAATCTTATACAGGAGCTGGATTTGTAATTCCCGATTTAAAAGTAAAGAAATCATTTTGTTTAGGAAAGAACTTTTCAGTTTTCACCGCTGAACTATATGCAATCCTTATGGCCTTATCTTGGATATCTGATCTTAATGTGGCAATTTACAGCATTCTAATCTGTGTTGACTCTAAATCTGTTCTTTGTAGCTTACGAAGTTGGGACGCAAATGTAAGGAAAGACTTAATTTTTGATATAAAATCTATGATACATTCCGTTATGACGAAAGGAACTTTTGTAGAGTTTTGCTGGATCCCATCCCATTGTGGTATCTATGGAAATGAAATAGCAGATAAATTAGCAAAAGAGGGTGCTCTTAGAAAAAATCCAGATAGTAGATTAAAATTGGATAAACATGAAATCAGTTCTCTATTAGAAAATTGTATGAACAATAAAAAAAACTTCCTGCAAAAACGAAAATGTTATTATGTCAAAGATCATTGTCCAGTATAATTTATAAAATGCGTTTAAACTCGTGGAAAACCAAATTTTCTGAGGATGTAGATTGCGCTTGTGGTCTCCCATTATCTATTCAACATATTCTTTTTGAATGTCCAGTTCTAACATCTTTATATAATATTCTAAAGATAGACATTGATTCCTTAGGGGCTTTACATGAAATACTTTACAGCCCCAAAATGATTGATATAGCAAAGGCTGTATCAAGTTCTGTTATTATTCATTTGTTGTAATTGATTTTTCAGTTTATAATTATTGTTATGGTCGTTAATAGGCAAACTTTCATGTATTTGTGTCCGCGCGCGCGCGTGCACACACCACACACACACACACTCTCTCTCTCTCTCTCTCTCTCTCTCTCTCTCTACCTCACACACACACACACACACACACATAAACACACGGGCGCGCGCACGCGGGCATGCACGCACGCACACGCACACGTACACACGCACTCACACACACACACACTCATATAATGCACTTACATACATACATGGAGGCACAACCAAGTGCTCAAAGAAATTGTACAAGTAGTCTGGGCTAGTACCAACACCACAAAAGGGAAAATCAGGACTCCAAAAGCACCCGCAACATTCTTCACGGCAGGAGGCAGCAAATCATGGCCAAGAACAACAGTGCCACTCGAAACATGCAGGCAGAGTCTGCTGGACGGGGCAGATGACTGGGAGTGCACTGCAGACCTCCCAGAATGGAAGAGTCACCCAGAGATCATCAGCAAGAGTGGCATGAGACCAGACATAGTAGTCCACTCTAAGTCAACCAAGCAGCTGATCATGATCGAGCTCACGGTGCCATATGAGAACAGAATGGAGGCAGCTCAAATCTACAAGACTGAAAAGTATGCTGATCTGGCAAACAGCCTGAGGAGAGAAGGCTATCAGGTCAAAGTCCTCACTGCAGAAATTGGAGCTAGGGGGTTTGTAGGAACGTCTGCATACAGCCTCATGAAACAGCTCTCAGTTGCAGGGAAGGAAAAAACCAGAGCCCTGAAAGCAATGGCAGAAGCGGCAGAGAGGTGTTCAAGCTGGATCTGGTCAAGGAGGAACAAAAGTGAACTTCATAAGGCTTAATTTCCCTACAAATATCAGGTGTCCCTGTGGCTCAGTGGTTAAAGCGCGAGTCATTAAGTGGAAAATGAGCATGTCCAGAGGGTCATGGGTTCGAATCCCAGCCATGGCTCGTCCCAAGATGGGAAAAAAAAGGGGCAGCAGAGGGACATCCGGAGTCATGAACCGGGTGTGGCCCAACCCCCTAGAGTGTCAGGAGATAAGGGCCGAAACACTTGCTTGAAGGGGGCTTCTCTTCTGAGGACTCTCTGCTGCCACGCTCTCCACGAGTTTCTTTCTACTGATGCATGGGTAAACCATTGACTTCCGGGAATAGGCCGGAGGACGTCCGGGAAAGACCGGAGGACACTGGGAAAGACCAGAACCAAGGGCTTTGTGGGCTGGCTCCCCACTTTGCCTTAAACATGTGGCTACTAAAAATAAAAGGAAAAGATGCTCCCAGGATTCACCGAAAGGGGGAGAGAATGATGAATCCATCGGTGCTCAACCAATCATGACTGCAAATCCCAAACGGACTATGAACATGGACCAAATGGAATATCCATGTGTCTGTGGAAAGCGTTTCGCTACCACCCGTGGCATGAAGATCCACAGAACAAAGATGGGATGTGTGAAGACTCATCTGAATGAGCAGCAGCGCACTGCATCAGCAGATAAGACGTCGGAAGACCAAGGCCAGGATTTAAACCACAGTGCCAAGGACATCCACGCTGTTGGTTCGGATGAGGAATTTGCACAGGCCCTCGATGCCAGGCGCCTGAAACTCAACCTGCCACGAGCAAACGAAACTGAAGATTGGGAGAAACTGGATGCAAAAATCGTCCAAAGACTCGATGCACTGATAGGGAAAAGCACCCTGGAACACAAACTAGCCACATATGGGGACATTGTGTATGCCACATGTAGAGACGCCTATGGAGCAAAACTACCCAAAGAGAAAACACCTCCAAAGAAATCCAGACGCCAAGAAAAGATGGACAAGATCAGGGTCCAAAAGAAAAACCTCAAGATGCAAATGAAGACCGCACTGCCAGCTGAAAAACAAGGCTTGGAAAAACTGTGGAAAGACCTGAAAGAAAAACACAGTGCCCTCAGCAAAGCGGAATCTGCGAGGAAGAGGAAGAGCAAAAAGAAGAAGACACAAGAGCGCTTCTTCAGAGACCCCTTCCAGTTTGCCAGAACACTGTTTGAGCAGCCAAAATCTGGGACCCTAAGTGTGGACAAAGGAGTTCTTGAGCAGCATCTGAGGAAAACATACTCTGACCCACAGAGCAAAGCACCACTCGACATTCAAGGTCTGGTGTGGCCAACCAACCCTGAGGAACAGTTCAATGGCAAGCCTCCAACGTTGGCGGAAATCAAGAAGGTGGTCGAAAAAGCCAGAGCCAAATCATCACCAGGGCCAAACGGAATACCTTACCAGCTTTACAAGAAATGTCCCAAGGTGCTGGAGTGGCTCCACAGGCTGCTGCGATCGGCTTGGAGAAACCAGAAGATCAGCGGCCAGTGGATGACGGCAGATGGTGTGTACATCCCCAAAGAGCAAAACTCAAGTGACATTAGCCAGTTCAGGCCAATATCACTACTGAACGTCGAAGGGAAAATCTTCTTCTCTGTCATGGCAGCAAGGCTGACCAAGTACCTGATGGAAAACAAGTACTTGGATGTGTCAGTCCAGAAAGGTGGCATCCCAGGCGTGGCGGGCTGTGTAGAACACGCCACAATGATCTGGGACGCAATCCAAAAAGCAAAAACAGAAAAGAGAGACCTGGACGTAGTGTGGCTTGATCTGGCAAACGCATATGGATCTGTGCCCCATGAGATGATACAGTTGGCTCTTGAGATGTACCATGTGCCAAAGAACATCCGCGACATGCTCAAGAAGTACTTCAATGGCTTCTCAATGCGGTTCTCTACCAAGGAGTACACAACAGACTGGATCAACTTGGAAGTGGGTATTGCAATGGGCTGTGCAATTTCCCCAATACTGTTCGTGCTGGAATGGAACTCATCTTGAAAGCAGCAACAAACAACGCGAGACAAACAGACCTTGGCGATGGATACAAATGCCTCCCTTTAAGGCCCTTTATGGGTGACATACAGTGATTTCATCCAAGAAGACGAGACAGTCATTGCTGGAGGGCTGGACGCATAGTTTTCCCCATCCAGAAGAAGTTCAAGCCAAAGAAATCACGGAGTCTCTCACTAGGAAGGAAAAGTGCCGGATCTTGGCTTCGTGTTTCCAAAAAAAGGCCCTTCCAACAGTCCAGAAAAACCCCAAGACCTTGGAAGTGGGATGATGATACGCTGAAAGACACACAAAAAGCAAAAGAAACCAAGCAGTGGCGGAGAAGGGTTGGAGACCATTGACCATGTGGGCTCCCGCCCAAAAAAAGGTCTGGTGTCTGCAGTTCTGCGATACCCAAGCTGCTATGGCCTGATGATAACGACATCTGCACCAGATAGGGAGGCAATGGAAGCCAAAACAACAAGTTCCCCAAAAATGGCTTGTGTCCCACCCCCGTTGCGACATAGCGCTGTACTGTCGCCCAAGCAAAGCTGAACTCCCTGAAATCCCTCCGGAGGAATAAAAGCAGGGAAGTGACTTCAAAGCATGCTGGAGGCCAGGAGACAAGTGGTAGAAGCAATTAAGCCCCACTGAAAAGGAGAAAAAAGGAAAGTTTAAGAGGCGATGAATTTGCAAAAGAAAGTCCAAGATCAAGAAAAAAGGACACAACAGACCAAAAGAAGGGACTGGGGGGGACCAAAACTGAATGGTGGTCAAAGGCCCAAAGGAAAAGCCAAAAAAAGACATGATATTCAGGAAAATGAGAAAAGAAGAAGACCAAAAAAGACTCCAAAAGAGTCCCGCAAGCCAGCAAAGGGAAGGACAACGTGGGGGAATGCCCTCCAAAGAAGTTCAAACTTTTGGAATC
>JAMYXO010009035.1:0-10164 GCA_033310375.1 Conus canariensis
TTTTCCCAAGTCGGCGACTAAAATTCAAAAAAAACTCGGCGAAAACGCCCTGTCGGGTCCTTACAGTCCTCCGTGCTCCCCATCTTAGTCAGTGCCGCGCGGTGTTGAAAACGCCGCGGACTTTTGGGGACGCAATGGGGGGGGGTACTGCCCGCCGGGAAAAAAAATATCGAGGGCCCGCGCAACCTGTTGCAGGTTTGGCACGGTTTTGTTAGTCCGCCCGGGTTTTGAAAACGTTCCCTCGAGTTTTCTCGTGTTTTACGGCCCCGCCAACTGAGGAAAACTGCGTGAGTCTTTGGTGACTGCTATGTAAGTAGGGCCTATTCGCAAAACTTTTAAATTCACACTCGACTGCTCTGGAAGCTCTCTAGGTTTTCTGCGCGATTTCGAGACAATTCAAGTAAATCAACACAATCAAGATGCCTGGTTTGAGTCCGACTGCGCTTCAAACCAGTCGAGGGAGCGGGAAGCTCTTGGATGAGGGGATCATCGGGGCTCACGCTGATCCTGTCCACCCGGATAAAGAACCAAGTGGGGCTCTGGTGTTGCTGCCAAGGGCAAGCCAAGAAGCAAGCCACAGAAATTCAGAAGTGGATGTGGGGGCTTCCTGAGAGAGGGCCTTAAATTTATTACAAGACCCAGCGATTTCAAGAACAATCCTTAAAAACCGTGAAGGGAGTCGTTGGCCCAGCGCTAAAGGTGGATGCAATTCCCACACAACCTGGTCCCGGGTCAATGAGGACGTCCTTCCCAGGACCAAAAGCAAAAGGCAAATCGGGGGGGGAAACCGGCAATTTTGCCTCATACCAACAAGGGGTCTGGCCACAGGGAGTTCTTGCTGACTCATATCGAGACAGTATCCCACAAACTTGGGGGGGGAAAGGAGGGTTTGGGGGTGGACCCTGAACGACCCTTGGGCCCCGATCAGCCCGGGCCAAGTTGGAGGGAAACCCAGGGCCTTTGGGATTGCATCCACCTCAAAAACCCCGAAAGGCAGCTGTACACCCCCTTCATCTACGCTGGGGCAAATTTCGGCAAGAGCCTACAGAAAATCCAAAGAGCCAGCACCCACGCAGCCCCCCCACTGGGGCTACATCAGTGGCCACCCCACCATATCCTTCGCAGAGTTGGCCTTCCATGCGAGGTCTACCGGTCTGCCGGCCACGCTTGAACCCGCCCGGGATCAGCCCCCCATATCCTCGGGCAGGACCAATCTATGTGGCGGATCGGCCGAGAGCCACAAGCTCCCACTCAGCGGGCCCGGGTTCAAAACAGCCGGAATCAGGCCAGCCGCAACCCCCTTGCGACCGCCCCAGCGCCCCTCCCAAGGGTGTCTCCCCCCAAAACCCCATCCAAAAGCGGGCCACAGCCCCCCCAAAGGGGTCGTGGATCTGTCCCTCACACTGGGACTTCCAGAACTCCTAAACTGCTGAACCAGCGGGGGGGTAGGCCTAACCCCCCCCTTTTCAGGCCACAATGTTCAAAAGACAGTTCTTTGTCGCATTATTCCGTTTGTTTTGTTTTTCTTTGTCTTTGTTCATTTTGGGTGTTGTTTTTTAAGGGGAATTAGGCTGTTTAAAATATAAAATGCTTGCCGAAATACCTAAAAAAAAAAAAAATCAAAAAACCCCCAAATTTTGTTTCGCTCAATTTGTGAATAGAAATTATGTTAAACACACATATTATGTGTTTTTGAGATGCCTTAAGAGGGGCTGAAAAAAAAAATAATTTATTTTTTCATCTACATTATACTTTTTCTAATTAAGAATGGACATTGGGAATGAAACCTGGACACACAAAGCAAAAAAGAATTGAATACAACAAAAGCAATGTCTTTTGAGTTTTTTTGGCCCGAAAGGGCCGAATGAGTTCCTTGGAAAGGGGGGACCGGGGAGGCGCAGGTGCAGGATAGCTTGGGGAGCACGGTGGTTGGCGGGCAGCAGCAAGGAATGCCCCCAGTTTTTGGGGTGGGTTGACTTGGGCGCCCCCCATTGCCAGGGGACCATGCCGGAGGGCTCCCAAAAAGTCTCCAGACTCAGGGGGTCCTCTTCCCACAGTGTCACCGTGTAGGGGGGGGCTGTTTTTTTTTTCCCACCCAGACAAACGTCTCCCAGGCCCAGGTTAGTTCCCTCTTTCATCTCTCTGCCCACACGGGGCGGGGAGGGGCGTCTTCCAGGGTGAGTTGTGGGGGGACGAGGGCAGCCTTGATAGGGGAGTAGTTTCTGGTTGCGGGCTCCACAGTCTTGGGAAGACCCCTGAAGCGTGAGACCACAAGCCCCCACTCACGGGGCCGGTTCCAAAGGCATCCCACCACCCCCTAGCCCTTGACAGCCGTAGTTGAAGACCAGTTGTCGTTGCCAAGTTTTCCTGGAAAAGGGTTTGAGGCAGAAGCCCCCTGAGGGCGAAGGCATCGCACTGAAAATAAATTAGGAACTTGACGGCCTCAGGATCTTGAGTGGGGGGGCGCTGGTGGCCTGTTGCGTCTTTGGCCCAAGGCATCTCTGAGGTCGTCTCCAAGAAGACTGACATCCGACATCTCCCAAAGCCCCCACCCGCCCCGGGAAACTTGTAGCCTGCATCTACCATGCCACGGGGATCGAGAAGAACCCTTGTATTGTGGGAAAAAACACCCCAGTTCTTGGGTTTCTTAGGACAGTGCTTCCCACCGGGAGCCCCCATGCATGAGGCTGTTCCACCCCTCCTGGAAACCTTGTGCTCAGCCCTCCAACCCCCGCCCCCTCCAGGAAAGGTTTTCCTCTGGTACATTTGGAGGGGCCCCGGGAAACCCTAGGGAGAAAGGGAAGGGGTTTTTGGGGCCACACCTAATGCATACTTCCAAAAGGACTGTAGCTGTCCCCGTGGCCCCAGGTCCTCCGTGCCCCCCGTTTGAAAGCCGGCTCCCCAAAGACCCTCCCCATTTGGGGTCCTGCTTGGGAGGGGCTCAACCCGATTAAAAATTTTTCAATAAAAGGTCTGCGGGGGGAACCGGGGTTAGTTCCGGGAAACCCATCTGTATCTTGATCACCTGAAGGTCGATGGGGGCAGGGTTAGTAGCCCGTTCCTCCTTTGCTGCCAGTCGATCCCCCGACCCGACGGCCCCCGCACCTCCCCTTCTTGATCTTCATCTTGACCTTGTTAGGTGGGCTTGTTCATGAGAACATGGGGGCCGGGGCATAGCCAAAAGAAAGGGCGGGTCCAGCCATGTGTTTCCCTTCCAAACAAGGGACAGAGCTACATCTCAAATTTGGGCCTTTTAAATCCCCTTTTCAAAAAAAGAAAAAATAAACCCCCAAAACAGAATTTTTAAAAGCAGCGAACCTGACAAGCAACAGAATTTTCGAGATTGGCAAACACTATTTTTTCCCCAACCCCAAAAAAACAAAAGGGCCCCCCCCGGGAAACCCCAACACCAAAAATGTATCCAAAATTCCCCAAGTTGAAACGCCGAAACAGCACAAAAAATTTGAGCCCAAAACCAAAAAAGACCGCACAATTTTCCCCAGACTTCAAATTGGTCTTGGCAAAACCAAAACAGCGCCCCGCCAGCCAGCTTCCGTCCACCAGCAGGCAGCGAGATTAAAAAAAGGGCGGTGCCCTAAGTCTTTGGAACGCGTGGCCCCCGGCAGGGAGGCGAGACTAAAAAAAAACAAACTTGGGGCCGTTCTATTTTTGGGAAATCTTGGAAAAAGTCTTCGCCCGTGTGACAGCTGGAAAGCAACATCAAAAGAAATGTACGCCAAAAAACAAAAAATGGGGACATGAAAGGAACACCCCCACACACACACATAAATAACACAAGCAATTTAGAGTCCACACACCACAATTTAAATTTCGTTCCCAGACTCCTAACGAATGGAAAGAAAGAATTTTTTTTCAAAGACGCGTGTTTCATTTATATCGTCATTATGAAGAACCAGTTTATTTGTTGCGCTCAACTGTTTTCGTCTTCTTCGAGAGGGAGGGGAAAAGGTCAGAAATTTTCTAAAAACCCTTTAAAACCACTGTCCCCACCAGCATATATATTATATAGCTGTACTTTTTTTCCCCAAAAAAGAATTTAGTTGGCGCCCACGTTTGTGGGAATCAAAAGCCAGGCTACGGGTTTTTATCTCGACTCTCATTGCCACCCCAAAACACAGCCCCTTTTGATACTGTACCGCCTTTTTTTTTTAATTGTCAATCGCTCTTTTAAATTCCCCGAACGTTTTTATTCCGACTGTGTGAAATGGCACAAAACTTTAATTTCAGGCGAAAACCCCCGTTTCACAAACCCTTCCCACGAACTTTCTCGGGGTTTTAAGACATGTCGTGCCAGGGGTTTATTAATAAGGTTGTGGGCACCAAGGGGGCCCATGACACACCTTGTGTGTCCATTTGGTGGAGAATTCTAGTTTCACAAAATATGTATAATTTTTTTTTTTTTCTTACCCTCTAAAATACTTCCATAACATTTCCTGCCTGTGTCCCGGGGTGGTTTTTTATAAAACACTTTTTGTTGCAAGATTTGCGGGAAATGGATATGAAAATCTAACATTAATTTTTTTAATTATTTACATTTGTACCTTTTTATTATATTTTAATATTATGAAGTAGACTTACGTAACAATAGCGGATTTGTGGCGAACCTTTTTTTTAAGAGCCAAAGATCATATTTCAGTCCGCAAACCCTTTTTTTTTTATTTTCTTTTTTGTTTTGTTTTTTTAATAGTATTATTCGTCGTGTTCATTTTTCTTTCTTCAAAGGTAGGTTTTCTTTTTGTTAAAATTTTGGGGTTTTCTAACCCCTCAAAAAAAAATCAAACGAGCGGGAAAGGGAAAACAAATTACAAAACACGACCAAAAACCTTGCCCGTTGTGAAAAAAATCCACGCCTTCACCCCAAAGGGGGAAATAATTACAAAAAAATCAATTTTGTAGGCCCGGCGAACGACCGGCACAAACAAATGCAGCTACGCACAAGCATAACACACAGAGAAAAAACAAACTTTCATGCGCGAAAGATGCGCGCGTGCATGCATGTTCGGGGGTAAGCAGTGACCTGCTTTAATTTCATTTCCCCACGAAAAAAACAACATCAAACACATTCTCACACAGAAAAAAAACCTGCCCTGCCGACGGTAGGGGGGCAGACTTGGGGCGCCCTGCCCCATTGGACCGAGGTGTTTATTTCTATGACAGAAACCGCATCCCTCCCCCGAGGGAAAAAGAAAATCGGGCAAAACCCGGGGAAACAAGATGTACGTGGTTTGGTGTAGTCTGCCATTGGGCCAGACGAGATCAAGGGGAGGCGGTCCCAGCACACGTTGTTGCCACGAAAAGAAAGACTTTGGGGGACGCGGCCACTGCTAGCTAAGCTTACTGCTTGAAAAACAAACATGAAGGAGAACGTCTATGAAGGAACCAACCTTTCTTTCTTTTTTTCTACCCTTTTCTTTTCTTTTTTTTTTTCTTTTTCCTTTTCCCTTCCTTTTCCTTTTTCCTTTTTCCTTCCCTTTCCCTTTTTTTCTTTTTCCTTCCTTTTTCTTTCTTTTTTTCTTTTTTTCTTTCTTTCTTCTTTCTTTCTTTCTTCCTTTTTTTTCTTTTTTTCTTTTTTCTTTCTTCCCTTTTTTTCTTCCTTTTTTCTTCTTCCTTTCCTTTTTTCCTTTTTTCTTTTTTCCTTTTCCTTTCTTTTTTCTTTTCTTTCTTTCTTTCTCCCTTTTTTTTTCTTTTTTTTCTTTCTTTTTCCTTTCCTTTCCCTTTTTTTTTTCTTTCTTTCTTCCTTCCCTTTCTTCCCTTTTTTTTTTATTTTTCTTTCTTTTTTTTTTCTTTCTTCTTTCTTTTTTTTTTTTTTTCTTCTTTTTTTTCTTTTTTTTTTTTTTCTTCCTTTTTTTCCTTCCTTCCCTTTTTTCTTTCTTTTTTTTTCCCTTTTTTTTTTCTTTCTTTTCTTTTCTTTTTTCTTTCTTTCTTCTTTCTTTCTTTTTTCCCACCCACTTCAGAAAAAAAAGGGAACAACATCAGCTGGCCGAAAACAGAAGACAGCACGCGCAGTTACTGTTTTTTTTTGTCTTTTCTTCCTTTTTTTTTTTGCATTTATTCTTTTTTTTTCTCTCTCTCTCTCTCTCCTCTCTCTCTCTTTTCTCTCTCTCCGGTGCGCGCCGCGCCCGGGGGTGTTTGGTGGGTGTGTGGGTGTGTGTGTGTGTTGGTGGTGCGTTGTGGGTGGTGTGTGTGGGAGAGAGAGAGAGAGAAGAGAGAGAGAGAGAGAGTGTGTGTGGTGTGTGTTGTGTGGTGGTGTGTGTGGTTAGTATGACGTAATCGGGGATTAAGATAAAAAGAAAAAAAAAACAAAAAAGGAAAAAAGGGGAAAAGAAAAAAGAAAAAAGGGAAAGGGGGGAAAAAATTTGAAAAAAAAAGGAAGAAGAAAGGCAAAAAACAAAAGGCAGAAAAGAAAAGGAAGATTAAAGACAAAAAACGAAAGGAAGAAAGAAAAAAAAAGAAAAAAAGAAAAAGAGAAAAGAGACAGTAGGGAAAAGAAAGAAAAGAAAGGAAAGGGTGGTGTAGTAATATATAGGGATAACCCCTCTTTGAGATCTCATGTGACGATCTCATCAGGCCAGCGCAAGATAAGGTCCGTCGATCGGGCATTAAGATAGAAAGAAAGCAAAAAAAAAAGAAAGAGAAAGAAAAGAAAAAAAAACGAAAGGACAGAAATGAAAAAAAAGAAAAACAGACAAAAAAAAAAGAAAAGAAAAAAGAAAAGAAAAGGAAGAAAAAAAGACAAAAAAAAGAAGGAAGGGAAAACAAGACACGGCTTTGAAAGGGCATATAAGGTCTTTAAAAAATCAGATAAAGGGCTTTAAAAAAAAAAGATAAGGTTTTTAAAGGTCAATTAGGGTTTAAAAAAAAAGGAAGAAAGTCTTAAAAAAAACCCATAAGGTTTCAAAAGGTCAACAAGGTCTTTTAAAAGGGCATTTAAAAGGTTTTACGTGTCTGTCTTGTATTTTGTTTCTTTAAAATCTATGTGTGCCACATGTTGTGTCTTTGTGTAATGTTATGTGCCCCTGCTGTTCATGTGCTTTGTCCTCGATTTCATTTTGTCCAATGCCATGTTTGCCACACTGGTTTTTTGTCTATCTTTGCATGTGTAGGGGCCTTTTTATTGTGTCATGCATGTAACTCCTTTGTATTGTGGCATGCATGAACGTCCTTTGTATTGTGTCATGCTGTAAGTCCTTTGTTTGTGTCATGCATGAAATGTGCCTTTGTTGTGTCAGCAGTAACGTGCCTTGTATTGTGTCTGCATTTTAAAGGGGTTTGTATTGGTCAGCTGTAAAATTTCCTTTGTATTTGTCATGTGTAGTGGCCTTTTTATTGGTCGAATTAAAAAATGCCTTTTTTATTGTTCATGCATGTAACGTCCTTTGATGGTGCCTCATGTACAGCCTTTTATTGTGCATGCTGTAAAAAAAAGTCCCTTTTTTATTGTGTCATGAATGTAAATGCCTTTTTTATGGTGCCCTGCAAACGGGGCCTTTGTATGGGGCAATGCGTAACGTGCCTTTGTATGGGGCCATGCATGAACGTCCCTTTTTATTGTGACATGTGCAGGTGCCTTTTTTTGGTATGAATGTAACATCCCTTTTTATTGTGTCAAGTAGGTGTGCTTTTTATTGTGTCCTTGCATATTTGTGCTTTTTTATTGTGCATTTATTAACGTGCTTTGTATTGTGTCATAATGTAAAAATGCTTTGTATTGTGTCAAGCAGTTTGGTTTTTTATTGTGTCTTGCTAAGTGTCTTTGTATGTGCCTGCATGTGAGTCCTTTGGAATTGTCATGGTAGTGTGCCTTTTTATTGTGTCTGTGTAGTGTCCTTTTTATTGTGTCCAATTTCCTTTTTTTGTTAGTGTGCCTTTTTTATTGTGTCATGGTTTTGTGTCCTTGTATTGTGTCTGTGAGGTGCCTTTTTTTTTGTGTCAGGTAGTGTCCCCTTTTTGGGGGCCAGCTTTAATGTGTTTGTATTGTGTCTGCACGTAATGTGCTTTGTATTGCGTCGTGCATTCGTGTCCCTTGTATTTTGTCATGCCGTAAGTGCTTTTTATTGTGTCATGCATGTCGGTCCCCTTGTGTTGTGCCTGCAGGGGTTCTTTGTATTGTGTCAGGGGTGAATGTCTTTGTATTGGTCTGAAGTAAGTATTTTTATGGCCCTGCATTAATGCTTTGTAATGTGCGTGCATGTAATGGCTTTGATTTTGCGGCAAATTTGCTTTGACGGTCGTGCATGAAAGTGCTTTTTTATTTGCGCTGCATATATTGTGCTTTGTACTGTGTCGTGCATGTAATGTCTTTTGTATTGTGCGGCATATTTGTGCTTTGTACGTGCGGGAGTAAGTGCTTTTTTATTGGTCGTGCAAATTGGCTTTGTACGGGGGCAGCTGTAATGTGCTTTGGTATTGGTTTTTCGTGCATAATTGTGTTTTTGGTACTGGGCATGCGAATGTCCCTTTTTTGTGGCATGTAATGTGCCTTTGTATTTTTGGGGGTAATGTAAATTTCCTTTGTTTGCCATGCATGAATGTGCCTTTTCATTTTGCAGGGATGGAATTTCTTTTTATTGTGTCAGCATGAAAGGTTTTTTATTTTGTCATGCTGTAATTTTCTTTGTATTGTGCCTGCAGGGAAAGTGCCTTTGTATTGTGCCATGCATGTAATGTACCTTTACACGCAGTGCAAGATCGGTTGGAAAAGGGCTCCTCCTTCCTGCCCCCGCTCCCCCTCTCTCTCTCTCTCCCTCTCCTCCTCTTCTCTCTCTCTCTCCCTTTCTTTTAAAAGCACATGGGGTTAAAAAGGGTTTTTATTGTTGCCAACAGAGCAGCTAAAAAAAAGGACCACTGCCCACTACGTACACAACACACAGATACAGCCCCAAAAACACACCTTACACACACAAAACCCCCACACACACACACCACACACACACACACACAAAACACACACACACACACGCTCGTGTGCGCGCACGTTAGCACGCACGCGCGCGCGCACATACCGCACACACGCGCGCGAGCAAATTAGAAAAAAAATGAAACAGACAACAATAACACAAAAAACATCAAAACAAAAAAAAAAACAGAGGTACAATACGCCAAAAACCTGGAAAGATAGAAAAACAGACAGACAGACAGACAGCCACTAACAAAACAAAATAAAAACAAACAGTCTACGATAAAGCAACAAAAACAACAACCAATACAACAATCGACATTACATAAAACATGGAATAGTAAAAAAACAAATTAACAGACAGTAAAACAATTTTAATATTGAAAAAAGTAATGAAGAAACACACACACCACACAAAAACCAAAACACCACACACAACCAACACACACACACACAACACCACCACTCACAATAAGCAACAACAAAACGACAGTAAAGATCAACCGATTCTTCCCCCCCCCTCCCTCCACCAATTTTAAACACAATAGTGAACCCTGATACAGTAAACGCCGGAAATATAAACAATTTCCTATAGAAAAATTTTTTTTGGTCCCCCGGGCCCAAACCTTCTTAGTCCCCTGTTTTAATTTTAGCCGGAAATAGTAAAAATCGGAAAAATAAACGCCTTTTAGAAAACTCATTTTCAAGTCCCTGAAGCTTCCCCCCGCCGGCTATAGTAAAAATTTTTTTTTCATGAGATTACTTCCCTTTGGGCAGCTGTTTAGTGAACCCGCAAATAGTAAAAGCCGGAATAGTAAAAAAATGTTACATAAAGTTTTTCTTGGGCCTGGTCCCAATTTTCCTTTGACAAAAAAGGCGCACAAACGTTGGGCTCTGGGCCCTGAAAAAAAAAAAGATTTAACAAAAAAGTTGAAGAAAACAACAAGAAGCAAAGCGAGTTAGCCCTTGATTTGGAATTTCTAAAGCAACAGTTAGTGTGAGGAAAAAAAGGGGAAAATTTGAGGAAAAATTTTAAAGGGGACTGCATTTCAAAACGCAAACTGACGACTGCAACGCAGCCCGAACTGAGAACCCTTTTGGACTGGTTTAAAAAACAAGGGCGAACAGCATGCTGTCTCGGCCCCATTTTTGAAATCAAAAGCCAACAGTTTGTCAAAAATCTGGGCTTTACAGAGGGTGTTTTTCTGAAGGTTGGTTAGGCGTTCAACTACGCCACAACATTTCCT
>JAMYXO010009036.1:0-10164 GCA_033310375.1 Conus canariensis
CCCAAAACCGATAAGGAACTTGCAACAACATTTAGAATAAAAAAAAAAAAAGGAGAGCGCACTCGCACCACTAACACACAAACACACTCACAGACACACGCACCCACCAAGGCAAGCAGCACATACCACGCGCGCATAAATATGCACCACACCCCAAAAACGCACGCACGCCCCCAACACACACACACCCACACACACACACCCACACACACACACACCCACACCACACACACGCACACCATTTACGGGCACGCGCGCACACACACATAACACATACGCCCCCACCGGCGCCACGCCTTTTCCAAGTTCCAAAAAAAAAAAAAAAAACAAAAAGTAATAAATAAAATGCAATAAACAATGAAAGTCAGAAATAAGATCCTCTGTCTTTGTCTTCTGCCTCTCTTGCTCTCTCTATCACACACAACCACACCAACACACACAACACACACACACACACACACACACCCACCACTTAAAATTAATAACACCAGACGCGCGCGCAAAGTGCCTCGCGCTCAAAGGGCGCACGCAACTTTATTACCGAAAGACATTTTATGTGTTTTTAAAACGAGGGATATTTAGCTACTGTGGGAGAACGCTTGGCCTTTGTCAAGAAACAGAGAAAAAATTTTTATTCACTAAAAAGAATTAGCGTTGTTTTTTAAAGAGGAAGAGGGGAACCCAAAACAAATCTGGCCAAACTAACAAGGAGTACACTATCCCCGTGGGGCTGATTGACGATGTCTCCGCTGCTCCTTCCAATTCGACTGGCCCTGCATATTGTTCCGCTCCTGTTGAAGTAATGGGTCCCATGCAGAGCGTGGCATTGCAGCAGTTTTTTTTCTTCTTCCCTTGTTTTCAGTTTCAGTTCATCAAGGAGGCGTCCTGCTGCGACAAGTCCCTATCGCTACACCCCCAAACCCCAAGTTTTTTGACCACACTACGAATAAATTTTTAAACATTGGGTAAATGAATTACAAAGTAAGATAAAAAATTGAAGAAGAGGGTCCGTGGCTACGACTTAGCAGATGTCGACCTAGCTTTTAGCCCAATCGTTGGTCAGACCTTGAGTGCCTACTTAACAAATTTTTTTTTTTTTCCCTTATTTATTTCATTTTTTTTTTTTTTTTTTTTGGGATTTGGGGTAGGAAGTACACATGTGTGTTATGGGTGTGTGGGTTTGGCCCATGTGTGGGGGTGTGCCAAATGTGGGTGCGTGTTGTCTGTTCCTCATTATGTGCCGGGTGTGCGTTTTGCAAAGTGCGTGTGCAGGTTGTGTGTGGTTTTTTGTGTGGGTGTTTGTGTGTGTGGGTTTTGTTGTGTGGCTGTGTGTGTTAATTTGCGGGTTTTTGTGACACAACCACACACACAACCAACACACACACACACACACACACACACACACACACAAAATGCACACGCACTCGCACACGCACACCCGCACATACTGCAGGCACACAGACACAACCAGACACAACACAAACACACACAACACACACACACCACATATATATATATATAATATAATATAAAATAAGTACTTTCAGTTATAATGTGTGTGTCTTTGAGCGGGGGTGTACGCAGTGCGTGTGTGTATGCTTGATGTAGACTGGTCCAGTTCTACGGAAGGGTCGGCCTGGTGATACGCTGGTCTTGTGTCACTGAAGAGCTGTGGGCACGACACCAAGAACCCTGTGTTGATGCACCGGGTTTTTCTGTAGTGCCAATACTGCCCCGGGGGCGCCTGCCGGTCGCCTTAAAACAGTAGACCGCCTGCATTGGGTTAAAAATTTGTCTCGCAGAAATCATTTTTAATTTCAACAAAATCAGGTTTCGCAGTCTAGGGTTTGTAATTTTGGGTTTTTTAATCCACATTGTAAAACTTTTGATGGGTAATTTTTAAAAAACCCATAAATAATCCCCAGAAGAATTTTAGTTCTATACATGGAAACGGGCAAAAAATACAATTTTCACAAAATCATCTTTGTTTTTTATTAACCGTTTTAAAACGACAACAGCAACAAAATCTAGTTTAAACACAATTTTCCCAAAGAAAGTACTCTTGTATCTCTTCATATTTGATTTAAATATATTCTCCAAAAACCTTATACACAGCTAGAAGCATTTCAAGGGCATTTTAAACAACTTTTCCTTACTTATCCCCCCCCCAAAAAAAAAAAAAAAAAAAATTTTCGACTTTACAAAGAACAAACTGCCAAAACCAGCACCAACACTTTATAGATATGCCCTTTTGGGGTATGATCAATGAAAATTTCCCCTTCAATCAGATTCACCCAGAGTCTTCTAAAAGGGGTTACCTTCAAAAACAAAGGGGTCATTTTTAAAACACCTTAATCCCCTATCGCATTTTGCCTTTGATAACAGACTTTTTAAATTTTTACTGTCTACCCCATGAAAACACAGGTCTTTTTCCAGGGCATAATAAACTTTTGGGGGATCGGCAGGCCAACAAGAGGCGGGACTTTTTTTTTTTTTAAAAACACCAGAGTCTTATGATGTAACTTTCTGAACGGAATTTATTCGTTGTTTCTTAGAAACACACACACACACACACACAACCACACAACACACACACACAACACACCACACACACACACACAAAAACTCGCCAGCGTAAAAGCTGTTTTCCCCAATTTAATTTTTTACATACGTTTTGAGGAATGCATTTTATTCCTACATTTTAAGGGGACTCTTCACAAAATGTCTCTCGGGTATTGAACACCACAAATTTTTCATATTTCCCAACAGTATAAACTACCAGAAAAGGATTTTTCACTTCCTCCAAATCTTCTTGGTTCTCTGCAAAGTGACACAGCAAGCTTCTTTATAAATGGTTTCAATCCCTTTTAAAAGCACATTTCGGGGCCTAAATTATCTTTGGGTTCGACCCTTTGATATGCACATTTCAGGGGCCTAATTTATCATTGTTTCGATCCCTTATATGCACATTTTCGGGGGGCCAAACTTTTATCATTGGTTTCGACCCCTTTTTATATCACATTTCAGGGGCCATACATTTATCTTGGTCAACCCCTTATATGCACATGTTCAGGGGCCTACTTTTACTTTGGTTTCGACCCCTTTATATGCACAGCAGGGGCCTAGTTTTTACATTTGTTTTCAACCCCTTTGATATGCACATGTTCAGGGCCAATTTTTATCTTTGGGTTTCGATCCTTTGATATCACATTTCGGGGGCCATAGATTTTATCATTGTTTCAACCCCTTTGATATGCACATTTTCAGGGCCATACATTTACGTTTTTTCAAACCCTTTGTACACATTTCGGGGCCATACAACATTTTTCAATCCCTTTGAGTCCACGTTCGGCACGTTCAGCAAAAAAACTCCGCGTACATCGGGCCAAATATGGAGGGGGTGGCTTTTTGCCCACCCCTCTTTTGTTTACTGAAAACCAGGGGGAGCACGCCATGACTAAAATGCATCCCGGACTTGTGAGTAAAAGGGTTTAGTCCAATTTATCCTTCTGAACTAAAATTTAAAAGTGTTGGCATTTCTGCAGAATGACCAAAGGGAAAGACGCACAAGACGTTTGTCATCATTATAAAAACAACCCTGGAATATTTCCGTTCAGCAGTAAAAGTTTATTTTAAAAATTTTCGAAAAATTTTTTACCATGAAGGGGCAAAAGAATTTCTACTGTGCACAACAAAACTGATTATATTTTTTTTTTTCTGCCTGCTTCCTTTCTGGCTAACACTCCCAGGCTCCCCACTGATCATTTTTTCGTTTTTGGGAAACTGTTCTTAATGCCACCCTAAATACCCCCATTCCTCTTCACACAACGTGAAAAAAAGACTCCAGTGGGGATTGCTGTTGGGCTTTCGTCCCGAAAAGGCCAAAATGCGTGCAAGATTTTTTTACGCGGAAATTAAGAAGATAAAAATAAAATCAATATAGTATAATAATGATAGTGAGAAGATAAAAACAATAATGATTATAAATGATGAGATGATGTTTTGATGATAAACAAAATAATGATAAAAAAATTTCTTACGGAACTCATCCGAAAAGGGCCTAAGGGGGGTTTGAATCGCCGGAAGTTGAACCCGAAGAGATTTTTTCCAGCCCGCCTTTTGAACGAGAACGAGCCCCTGCTCTTTTTCCCCACAAGATGTACGCTTAACTACCAGGCCCAAAATGGTGTGACGCTTTAACTACCAGCCAACATGGTCCTTGGGTTACGTTTTTTTTAAGCGCATGGGGAAGGGACAAGAAGGAGGGGTTTCCCGAATTACCAACCGAAGTCGACCCAGCACACAACCCCCACCACACCAAAACAACACACACACACCCACACACACACACCAAAAACACAACACATCTTGTTCGTCCTTCGTTTTGAAGGTGACCATGCTTCAATCCTGAGGAAGAAAGCTGAGTGTGGGTCCGCAGGTGGCTTGTGAGGCCGTCTGGGCCCCCAAGAACGCCCCATTTTGGGGCACTGTGGTGGGGGCTAAATGGGGGTGGAGGTAGCTCTGGCCTGCGCGCGGCTCGCTTTCTCTCAGCTTCTCGTGCCTCTTTTCCCATGTACATGCACCCTTTTTGAGCGCTTCGCCCGGGTGGGCGGCCGGGCAAGCGACTCCCGGTTTGAGTTTATGTCCAGGCCTTTGAAAGGACACTTTGAGCAGCCTTTAAAAATTTTCTGCACCCCCCCCCCCCTCCCCCCCACCACCACCCCCCCTTTTTTCCTTACCCTGTTCAGTTCTCCTCAGCATTGTTTTGGCATCGACACTGGCATTCTGACATGTGGCCTGCCCATCTGGCTCGGGGTTTCGAAGGGGATTTTTAGATGCTGGGGGTGTTGGATCTTTCCAAACCTCAGGTTGGGGCTTTTTCCTGCCATTTGAGTGTAAGTCTGCGGCGCAGCGAGGGAAAAGGTTGACTTTTTCTGTCTGCGAACAGTCCCGGCTCACGGCATAAGGAGAGTGGTCACGGGGCTCCCAAACAAGCTGCTTTTGGGAACCTTTCCTGACCTCTGCGCAATGTTCACAGCTCATGAAGTTGCTCCCCCCCCCCCCCCCCACACACACAACACACAGCTCGTGTCCTCCTTGCACATGCACAGACTAACACATACAAACAGGGGGAAACACAGCATCCACACCCAACATTTTTCCCTCGCTCTCTTTTCTCTCTCTCTCCTCTCTCTCTCTCTCTCTCACACACACACACACACACCACACACACACACACACACACACACCACACACACGCCCCAAAAAATTGCACGCCGTCACAAATACTTTTCTAAAAAAAAAAAAAAAAAAAAACAACAAAAAACCCGACAAGAAGCAACACACAAACAAAAAAAACGGCGCGCAAAACTAAAAATACAAAACCCCTACCCAGTTTCCCTTTTCACGTTGTTTCTCCTTCCTTTGTCACAAAACCTGTTCCTTTCTCAATTTCACTCCCCTCGCCCCCCACAAAAAACTCCCCTTCACAGGTTTTTTTTCCCGGGGGAAACACGCAGATTTTAGCCCCTTTTTTACCGGGTACACTTTAAACTGCGGTCACTTTGTTCACGAAGTGCTGGTTTAAATTAAAGCTTCATCCTTCCCAAAAACCTGTTTGCATTACTCAGTACCCTCATCCCTTCTTCCCCCGGGGGCACTTCATTTGAAACATTTTCAAAAAAAAAAAAAAAGAAAGAAGAAAAAAGAAAGAAAAAAAAAAACACAGACTGTAGTTACTGCTGCAAACAAGATTGCATTGGGGTGTGATAATTTTGACAGTAATCAGCGCACTCGTAAACGTTGAACGATAGATAAAAACCCCGTGGTTGTTTTGGTGAAAGTTCCCCGAAAAAGGGGGGTCCCGATTGCCTGGGGGTTTGTTGGGAAACCACCCTGTCTAAAACCACGGATTTCCAGGTGCCGAAACCGCAGTGAGGGGCCTCCTCTCTCTCTCCCCCTCCCTCTCTCCTCCTCTCCCCTCTCCTCTCTCCAAAACACACACACACACACACCAAAAACAATCCTGTTTCACCTTTAACAGTGAGGCAATTCTTTTAAATCCCAAAATTTAATGGCTATTCATTCAAAGTAATTTTTGTTTATACAATGCTTTCATTGGAAATTTGAAACACTTTTAATACGGTAATGAAAAAAACGATAAAAAAAGGATTAAATCCATCGGGAAAAAGGCACACAATGTCCTTTTCTCTCTCATTCATACATCTCCCCCCCCCCCTTCCCACACACATACCCTGCACTTTGATTTTCATTTTTTTTGACCACGGTCGAATGATGCGCAATATAAAGTTATTTTTTGTATACACATTTTGGCTCAATAAAAAACAAACAGGTTTTGGTGAAAAATATAAGTATGTATGATTTATGATTTTGCTCCTCAAAAAAGGAGCACTGAAACCCACCAAAAGTCCTCAAACCCCTCCCCCATTCCCCCCTTTATTATCTCCCCTTCCCGCGTTCGTGTGCGTGTGTGTAGATAATGGCATGTGTGTTTGCTGAAGGAGAGAGAAAGAAAAGAGAGAGGAGAGAGGAGGGGGGGAGGGAGGGGGGGGGAGAGAGAAAGAGAGAGAGAGAGAGAGAAGAGAGAAGGGAGGGGGAAAAGGGGGGGGGGAGAGATTGATTGATTGATTATTGATCAAATACACAAGGATGGAGATTTTAAACAAAACCTATCTTACAATATTCCTTTTCATCAACTTTTTTTTCACACATACATTTAAACGACAATTCAACATAGCCAAGGTAATCAATCACAATGATAACAAACAATTTATAAAAGCACAATGAATGGGGGGGTGGTAAAACAAAGGAAACTTACAAACAAACAAACAAACACAAGAAAGGTCAAGGGGGGTGGGGAAAAAAGAATGGGGAGGTAGGGGGAGGGGAAAAAAGGGGGGGGTTGACAAGTGGGGGGTGGGATGAGCGTTTTTTTAAAAGGGGTAGGTTTTTTTTAGACGATTTATTCAAAGTATGGTTCACAAAGACTTTCGAAAGGGCCTAATCATTTTAAATCGAAAAATTTAATTACTAACATAAATTTTTTTATGCAAATGTTCCTTGAAAATTTTTTAAAGTATTCATTTTTGTAGATTCGGTGGAAGTGAGTTCCAACATATGGCCCAGAGTAAGCTAGGGTTGTTTTTATAGATAATGCGTGGTAGGGGAAAAGGGTTTCGTCGAGCCAGAAAAAAGCGTTTTATCTTTAAAAAGGGCATTGAATAAAATGGCAAAATATCGTCAAGATTGAAAAAAAAAGAAGCCTTTTGAATTCCAATTCCTGCAAGGAAGTAGTTTGCCTTTTTTGTTTTTCGTCTGTTTTAGAGATACCTGATGGAGAGCTTTGCTCATGTCTAAGGAATAATTCAGCCTTTTTTTGGGACTCACAAATGCCTCCCTACTTTTGAGGCTAATTGAACGGACATTATTTGCATTTAAGAAAAATTTAAGCACTTTCTTTTACGTACGCTTAATTTAGATAACGGAAAATGTTTTTTAGACTACCTTGCAAACTTATTTAATGAATTGCCATTTCAATTCTTTTTCTATCTTTAACCCCCCAAAACACATGCCGTCTACCCTCGATAAAGGCCATTCACGAATTTTAGGCAAAAGGAGTCAAATGGTTTTTTTTTGGGGGTACTATAACATAGATTGGTTTTGGCGGGGGATGACCATTGATTGAATGACACCATCGACACGTCGTTAGACTTTCCTGGGGAGAAGTTCATTGTCTGAATCACTACCATTCGTTTTGAGGACGAGTCATCGCAAATAAAACTGTCTTTACCTTTTCATCTGAACGACAATGGTAAATCACATGAAAGCAGAATATAGGGGGCCTAGTACAGAGCCCTTGGGGCTCCTTCTGACAAAGCTAAGCGGAAGTTTTCCATTTAAAAACCACAACTGGCCTATCGTTTCAATATATTTGGGAAAAAAGATTGTCTGGGGATGGGTTTTAAGTAGACAAATGTTTCTTTTTGAAAAGGAAAAATCAACCCAAAAAAACCCTTTTTGAAGTCAAGAAAGACAACCCCTGTCTTTTTAATGGTTCATATTTTAAACCATATCACACATTTGTGGGGTAAAGCTTGTGGCAGGAAGATTAATCGAATCCAGATTGGTGTGGGGGGAAAATTTGTTTTTCTCCCGAACTGAGATATTTGGTGTGTGTTTGGTGTCTTCAAAGGGGGTTTTTGGGTAGAATCGAAAGTAAGGAATTTAAAGGGCTAAATTATTTATCCGCAAATTTTTATTTTTGGAAAAAAATTAAAAAAAAAAAAAAAAAAAAAAAAAAAAAAAAAATTTTAAAAAACAAACAGACCCCCAAAAAATTCAATTCGCGTCAAAAACCACCAATCCAAAAGGGGGGGGGAGGGGACCAATTTTTTTTTTCAAAAAACAGGGAAGGGGGGGGGGGGGGGGGTGCTCTTATATCGTAAAAAAAAAATCTAAAAAACAAAATGGATTAAATTGTCGGGGGGGGGGGGGGGGGGGGGGGGGGAAGGGGGGGGGGGGGAGACGGGGAAAATAAAATAAAATGAATTATTTTTAAAAGAAAAATAATTTTGAAAAATTTAAAAATTTTGAATGTGGTGGGGGAAAAAAATTTTTATTTTTCTGAAAAGGGGTTTATTAAAATAATTTTTTGAAATCTTTGAGGAAGGGGGGGGAATTTTTTTTGAAGTTGAGGAAAAATTATTTAAAAAAGGGTAAATTAAAATTGTATGTAAAATTAAGGTTTTAAAAATTTTTTAAAAAACGGGATTTATTAAAAAGGATTTTTTACAATTGGCTATGTATAAATTTATAAAAAAGGGGAAATTTTATGAGTTTGGATAAGTTTTTTTTTTGTTGGGGGGATTTTTGTATTTATTTGGTGTTTTTATTTGTTTGGTTGAGTAAGGGATCTTTAAAAAACAAAATGGATTAAAAAAGTCCGGGTGAAGAAAAGAGAGAGGGGAGGAAAAAAAAGAGGGGGGGCGGGCTTTTTTTTGAAATAATTATTTTTACAAAAATTTAATTTTTTGAAAACATTCCAACCAACGCTTCCTGTTTGCCTCCACAATAACACTTTTTTTGGGGACCAACCCCCGGCTCTTCCAGTGTCAACAACTAAAAAACACAGGGGGGGCTCCTAAAGATTATAAAATGAAAATAAATTTACCTTTCACACCCAAAATACGACAATGGACGCACCCGACAAACTTTTTATAAAGAAAAAAAGTTTTAACTTGCTTAAACAAGTTTTTTCAACAAAATTTTTTTGACGCCTGACAAAAATGCGCTTCTTTTCTCTTTCTTCTTCCTTTTTGTCTTGCTTGCTGTCCCCACACACACACCGACGGTTATCTACCACACCCCATCTACAGACACCTTTTCCCCACACATCTACAAAACCTTCCACACACAATAACAAAGCCTTTCCACACACATAAAAAAAAAACCTTTCCCCCCACACATATAACAGACACCTTTCCCCACACATATAAACGACACCTTCCACACACACAAAACAACCCTTCCACACACATCTGACAGACCCTTCCACACACACAGACAAACCTTCCACACACACGACAGACACCTTCCACACACAAACTGACGGAGAACTTCCCCCACACACGACAACATCTTTCCACACACACGACGGGGGATCTTCCCAAAACATCTACAACACTTCCACACAATCGACAGACACCTTCCACACATATCTGACAAAACCTTCCACACATTGACGACACCTTCCACACATATCGACAGACACCTTCCACAGACAAAAACCCACCTTTCCCAAAACATCGACGACATCCCCCACACACATCTGACAGACACCTTCCCCACATCTGACAACACCTTCCACCACATTTGACAAAACCTTCCACACACTCGACAACACCTTCCACACATATAAAAGACACCTTTCCCCCACATATCAAAAAGACACCTTCCAAGACAGTAACAGACACCCCTTCCACACACATCTACAGACATCTTCCACACACATCTGACAGACACCCCACAAATAGACAGACCCTTTCCCCAACATATAAAACCCCTTCCACACACCATCAGACAACATCTTCCCACACACGACAGAAACCTTCCCCACATATACAGACACCTTCCACACACAACGAC
>JAMYXO010009037.1:0-10163 GCA_033310375.1 Conus canariensis
ACCCCCCAAAAACCATCCTCGAGCAAAACGGACGACCCCCAAATTTTCATGCAATCGGGGGGCCTTTTTTGAGTCTATAGCGTACCGACACACCACACACACACACACAACACACACACACCACAACACCCAAAAACAAACCAAAAAATTTGATTTTTTATATATTATTTTTAAAAATATAAAAAGTAAATGAGTATATCAAAATAAAAACTAATTTATAGAACCACAAAAACAAATAAATGAAAAAAAAAAAAAAAAAGGGGAAAGGAAGGACAGAAGGAAGGTAAAAAGGAAAAAAAACCCACAAAACCAAGAGAGAAACCCAAATTTGGCAAAAAAACCCCCAAAGTCTGCGGGTGGGTAACTGAAAAAAAAAATTAGTTGATTACTTAAATTTTTAGTTAAAATTTTTGTTTCTCTCATTCTCTTTTTTATAACCATCTTTCTATAATATTTCATGGACATCAGCCCCCCTCTCTGTCTTACATGCGTTTCTTATTTCTTTCTTTATCTTCCCTATTCCATCTCTTCTTTGTTCTTTGTTTCCTTTTTGTACTCTTTTCCCTTTCCCCTTTTTTACTGTTTTATTTTTTTTTTATTTTTATGGACATATAAATTTTTTCTTTTTTTTTTTTTTAAAGACAATTGCAAACTTAAGACAGAAAGAGGCTCTTTACTACTTGTAGTCGGGTTTAAACCCCCCCAAAAAAAGAAAAAAAAAATTTTTCCCTCAAATTTTAAAACTAAAAAATAACAATTTAAATAGTTTGCTAATGATAACTAATTAAACAAACTGGTACTAACCTTATTTACTCCCTAACTACTATGAAAAAACTAACTAATTAACTATTCTTCACTTTTTTTTTTTTATTTTCACATTTTTTCTTTGTTCGCCGGTTTCGAACTGCCTTTTGGATGGGTGGGCGTCTGAAGGCGTGCCTTTTTCAGAGGGTGTCTTACCCCACTGCTAACAGAACCTTTCACTTAGATGTTTAGCCTTTTGAAGTTCACTTTTTGTTCCTCCCCAACCACAGCTCATTCAAATATTTGGGGGTTTCCTACACAAGTCTGTTGGTAGCCTGCATGAATCTCCCGTCAACTTTAAAAAAGTATGTTGAAATCAGCACTGCAGAACATGACGCTATCCCCGTTCAAAATTGAAAGCAAAGGAAACCACATTTGGTTGTCCTGAGGTTCGATATATAACCTTTTATTCCCTGTCACGTTACTACCACAGCATCCATGCGGTGTATCGCGAAAGTGCCCCTAGGTAAACGGGGGAAAACCTGTAAAACACAAAAAAGCAAGGGTGGGCAAGGCAGCCCTTCATCTCCTTTGGTTATTTTTGCCAACTCTCCAAATTTGTTCATGCTGCTGATCTGAAGTGAAAAAAACTGTTTATACTGATAACCATGAGCTGACAAATCATCATTTGCCTTCCCTCTTCCCCATCTTTTTGATAAACCAAAACAATCAACCAAATTTTACTGAAACTTGGGGGCGTAATACACAGTTAGTAAAAGTGTGTGATGCCCCTTGAGAAAAAGGGCGTAGCAGAACAATTTCCTATGACTGTTGAGTAAAAAAAATACTGAAGGCTATGGGGGAAAATAATACAACCAACGTGATTCAAAATCGATGCATTTCCCCGACACAGGCACAAAACAATGTTTAGATCAAGCACATGACCCAAAAGATGTCCCGCTCACAAAAGAAGCTAATGTGCAGCGCAACAGAGTCTTGCCCAACAAAACTTCCACACAAATAATGGCAACTTTTGAGGAAAGAGGGAAAAACTTGGTCAATCTCCTCCGGTTTTTTTGGCGAAAGTTAAAACATCATTTACCGGGAGAAAAGATTTTAAAAAGGAAATCCTACTATGACCCACGTAAACTGTTTTTTTTGAAAAGTTGGGGAGTGGACTATTACTATGTGTGATTGACAGTCCAAGGATTAGTTACAAATGTATTTCTACCACAATTTTGGACCCGTCGATGAAGGTTTTTTGTAAAGGCCAATTGTCAACGTTTTTCCACTATTTCGGTATGTAATTCCGTCCTCACTATTTCTCCCCTGCCCCCCCTCCCTGTTCCCCATCCCATTCCTCCATGCCCCCGTTTTTGAAGGGGCCCTTTAAAATACCTAAACCACATAAAAATTCGCATTCATATTTTTTTCTCTCTCTCTCTCTTCTCCTCCTCTCTCTCCCCTCTCTGAAAAGTCCAAAAATTTGAATACGTACATAAAATTGATACCTAATAAACGCCTTAATAAATAAACAAATAATGAATTAAAAAAATAATATATATATAAGGGGCACCCGGCGTTTGCCCGGGGATATGAACATTCTTTGCGATCTCACGTTGGCAAACAAGTTTTAAAATTGTTTTGTTTACAACCCCCCCCCCCCCCCCCCCAACATTTTCCCCACCCCCCCCCCCCGAAAAAGATCACTTTTTTTTCCTGTCCTCTGTCCCTTTCTTCTCTTCTCCTCTTCCTCTCTTAATACATTCTATTTTTCCCCCGCCTGCCTCGGGCCCCTTTTTTCCCCTACCCTCGAGAGTTTTTTCCGCTCGTTTTTCGCCCTCACTCACGTTCCCATTTCCTTTCCTATGATTGCCCTTAATTTTGTAGAAAGCTTTGGCAGAAGTTTTATTTCAACGGTCTGTGTCAAAATGTAAAAATAGTGTATCGGGCCCTTTTTGCACTGTACAATCTTTTTCTGGCCCCTTCATTGCCCCCTTTTCATCCCCCTACACTGTCCCAACCATGTTGCAAAATTACTTACCGTTACTGGACAAATACGCATACCCAAAATTTTTAACAAAAGCGGTGTAAATTTTGAAAATAAAGGTTTTTAAAAAGGGGCAATGTTAAGTTTTTTGGTTTTTAAAATACATTTTTCAGCGCTTAAAAACCCGTACGTGCATACGGAATTTATCAAGAAGGGTGGAAAAAATTTGAAATTAAAAAAATAAAGGTTTTTAACGGTCAATGTTAATTTCGGGTCTTGAAAAAATTTTAATCATTTTTTTTACGTTCAAAACTGCAATGTATATCGAATTTCTTTCCCCGAATACTTAAAATTTATAAAAACCCCTTTTTTAACGGTAATTTTAAATTTCGGTTCGTAAAAAATTTCCATATCATTTTTCGGCATTTTTTAAATGCACATGTAACCGAATTTCATCAAGAACAGCCTAAATTTTTTAAAATAAACGGTTTTTTAACGTCAAATTAATGGTCTAATGAATTTTTAATGACCCCCATATTTTCCCGCTGGTGTTCCTTGGTTAAAGTCAAGTTTTGGGGCACCTAAACCCCATGGCCGCCAACCTCAAAGATCGGGTTTTAAAAAGTTTTTCATAGGTTTGGGGGGTTTTTAACGGTTTTTAACTTTTATAAATAACGTTTCTTAACTGCCAAATCGGTTTTTAATTTTTCCCAAAAGTACCCCGACCTGTGCAATGTCACAATGGCCCTTTTGTTTAAAAGCAGAGGAAAAAAGTCTTTGAAACCCGTTAAACAGTTTTTTTTAAAAAGGTTTTTTTAACGGTTTTATTTTTTTAGAGATTAGCCCCAAACCATCCTCGGGTCCAAAAAAAAAGACGTACCGCTAAATTTCAAGAAGATCGGGTTTTAAACAGTTTCTTTTATAGGGTTTGGTGTTTTTTTCGGTTTTTTAACTGTTTTAAATAAGTTTTTTAATGCCAAATAACGTTCTAATTTTAGAGAAGTAGTCCCCTTACCTGTGCAATGTTTAAAAACCTTTGAACAAAAGCAAGGAAAAAGATGACTTTGAAACCGTTTTTAACACTTTTTTAACGGTTTTTTTAAAACGGTTTTTTTTTTTTTTGGGATTACCCCAAAAACCATCCTCGAGTCAAACGGACGTACCCCCAAATTTTCATGACAATCGGTTGAGCCGTTTTTGAGTCTATAGGACCCCAGACACACACCACACCACCAACCACACCACACCACACACCCCACCACACACACACAGAAAATTTTGCCATTTATTATTAATATATATATAATTATATAATATTAAATAAATTAAGTAAATGAGTATATATAAAGAACAATTTTAAGATCCCCACTAAACCAAATGATGAAAAAAAAAGAAAGAAAGAAAAAAAGGGAAGGCAAAAGGAAGGTGGGAAAGGAAAAGAACCACAAAAAAAAGAGAATTAACAAATTGGCAAACAAACCCCAAATTCTGCGGGGTGGGTAACTGAAAAAAAAAAATTAGTTTTATTACTTAATTAGTTTTAAAAATTTTTTTCCTCATTCTCAATTTTATAACCATTTTTCTAAATATTCATGGTACCCATCCTCCTGTCTTACATGTCGTTCTTATTTCTTTCTTTATCTTCCCCATTTCCATCTCTTCTTTTTTTCTTTTTTTCCCTTTTTGTACTCTTTTTTCCCTTTTTTTTTACTCGTTTTATTTTCTTTTTTTGTTTAGGCATAAACAATTTTTCTCCTTTTTTTTTTTTTAAAGAAATTGCAAACTTAAGACAAAAAAACTCTTTTTCACTTGTAGTCTGGTTTTAAGCACCCCCCCAAAAAAGAAAAAAAAAATTTCACTAACTAAAAAAATTAACTAATAATAATAAATTTAAATATAAGTTAAATAAATTTAACTAACTGAGTAACTACCTTACTTTCTACCTTAAAACTACTAACTAAATTTAACTATTCTTCACATTTTTTTTTTTATTCTTTACATTTTTTTTTTTGTTCTGCCTGGATTCGAAAACCTGCAAAACTTTTTGGGGGGTGGGCGTCTGAAGGGGTGCCTTTTTCAGACGGATGTCCCCTTACCCCACTGCTAACAGAACCTATTCTACTTTAGATTTTTTATGCCTTTTGAATTCACTTTTTTTTCCTCCCCAACCACACTCATTCAAAAATTTTGGTGTTTCCCACACCCAAGTCTTTTGGGATGCCTGCTAGAATCTCCCGTCAACTTTTTTTAAAGTATGTTGAACTCGCATGCAGAACATACGCTATCCCCGTTCAAAATTGAAAGCAAAGGAAACCACATTGGGTTGTCCTAGGTTCGATACAAACCGTTATTCCCTGTCACGTTATCCACAGCATCCATGCTGTGTATCCGCAGAAAGTCCCCTTTCCAGGTAAAACAGGATAACACTGTGAAACACGGGAAAAAGCAAGGGTAGGCAAGGCCCCCTTTTTCATCTCCACTGGTTTTTTTTTTTTGCCAACTCTGCCCAGTTTGGGTTCTATGCTGCTGATCTGACAGTGAAAAAAAACTTTTTTATACTATAACCATGTAGCTAAAAATAATATATTTGCCCCCCCTCTTTTCCCCCAGTTCTTTGTATGAACTCAAAACAATCAACAGCAAATTTAAATAAAAACTGTGGGGCGTCAAAAACAGTTAGTGAAAGTGTGTGATACTCTGAGAAAAAGGCTAGCAGAAACAATTTCCATTGATGTTAAGTAAAAAAATACTAAAGGGCTATGCAGGAAAATAATCAACCGAACGTGTTTTAAAAAATCGATGCATTTCCCCCAACCCAGAGCAAAAAACTAATGTTAGATCAACACATGGGCACAAAAGGGCCTAGCTCACTAAAGAAGAAAGGCAGCAGCCAAAAGGTTTTTGTCAACAAAACATTCACACACAAATAATGGCAACTTTTTGAGGAAAGAGGGAAAAAACTTGGGTCAATCTCCCCCGTTTTTTGTGGCAAAGTTAAACCCACATCACTTCCCCCTGGGCAAAGATGTTGTAAAAGGGAAACCCTCACTATGACCCCTCGTAAATGTTTTTTTTTTGTAAAGTTGTGAGGTGGCTTTTAAAATATGTGTGATTGACGTCCAAGGTTAGTTACAAATTAAAAAATCCACATTTTGGATCCATGTCAAGATAAAGGGTTTTAAAGGGCCCAATTGTAAAACGTTTTTCCACATATTTTCGTGTATGTTTTCCCCATCCCCAAACCCCCATTTCCCCTCCCTCACCCCCCCTACCCCGTTCCCCCCCCCCCTTTCCCCCATAGTCCGTTTTGTGAAGGGCCTTAAAACCTAAACCACATAAAACTATTTGCAAATTTAAATTTTGTTCTTTTCCCTTCTTCGGGGGGGGGGGGGGGGGGGGAAAAAGTCAAAATTTAATTTAAAAAAAAAAAATTTTAAATTTTAATTTACCTAATGAACGTTAATAAATAAAAAAATAATGAATTTTAATGAAAAAAAAAAAAATAATATTAATTTAAAATTTTTAAAATATAAAAAATTTAGAAAAAAGAAACAAACTCAAAATTTTGAAAATAAAAAACCAAATGAATCCCAAAAAAAAGAAAGAAAGAAAGGGGACGAAAAAAGGTGGAAAAAAAGAACACAAAAACAAAATAAAGTTGGAAACAGTAAAATCTTTTTTAATCCAAAAATTTTTTTGGATCCAAACTGTTTATTTTTAAAGGCAATTTACAAGGTTTTCCACATTTTTTTCGGTTTTTCCCCCCCTTTTATTTTTTTTCCCCCACTCCCCCCTACCCCTTTTTTCCCCCCAAAAACAAAATTTATAGTCCCGTTTTGTAAAAGGGGTTTTAAACCCAAAAACCAATAAAATATCGCAATTCATAAATTTTCCCTCTTTCCCCTTTCCTTTTTTTTCTTTTTTTTTTCCCCCTCTCCTCCTCCTCCTCCTTTTTTATTTTAAAAAAAAAATGTTACGCCAAAAAAACCTAATAACCCAATAAAAAACAAAAAAAAGGAAATTTTTTATTAAAAAAAAATTTTATTTATATAAAAAATATTTAAAATATAAAATATATATATTATAATTAAGTAAATGAGTATATCAATAAAGAACAATTTTATAGTACCCCTAACCAAAAGTGAAAAAAAAGAAGAAAAAGAAAAGGAAAGGACAAAGGAAGGGAGGAAGGAAAAGAACCCCCAAAACCAGAGAGAAAGAACAAATTGGCAAACAAACCCCCAAATCTGCGTGGTGGGTAACTGAAAAAAAAATTAGTTGATTACTTAATTAGTTAGTAAGTTATTTTTTCTCTTCTCAATTTTTAACCCCTCTTCTCATAAAAATATTCATGGTACAAACCCAATCCTTCTGCTTACATGTCTTCTTTTTTTTTCTTTATCTTCCATTTCCATCTTTCTTTTTTTTCTTTGTTTCCTTTTGTCTCTTTCTTTCTCTTTTACTCTTTTATTTTCTTTTATGTTTATGGAAAAACAATTTTTTTTTTTTTTTTTTTTTAAAGACAAATTTCAAACTTTGAGACAGAAAGAGCTCTTTACTACTTTGTAGGGGGTTGAAGCACCCCAAAAAAGAAAAAAAAATTCTCAAAAAACTAACTAATTAACTAATTAAAACTACTAATGATCAATTAAAAAATAAATAACTCCTTATTACTACCAAACTACTGACTGACTAACTAACAAATTTAAACCCTTTTTTCTTCAATTTTTTTTTTTATTTTACATTTTTTCTTTGTTCTCCCGGATTCGAACCTGCAGCTTTTGGATGGTGGGCGTCTGAAGGGTGCCTTTTTCAGACGGATGTTTAACCCCATGCTAACAGCACCTATTCTACTTTGGGGTGTTTTAAAGCCTTTTGAAATTTACTTTTGTTCCTCCCCAACCCGCAATCATTTAAATATTTAGGTGTTTTTTTACACAAGTCTGTTGGGATGCCTTAATGAATCCCCCGTCAACTTTAGAAAGTATTGAACTCAGCACTGCAGAAAAAATGACGCATCCCGTTTAAAAAATTTAAAACAAAGGGAAACCACATTGGGTTGTCCTGAGGTTCGATACTATAACCGATTATTCCCCGTCACGTTATTTCCACAGCATCCCTGCTGTGTATCGCAGAAAGTGCCCCTTCCAGGTAAACAGGGTAACACTGTGAAAAACAGAGGAAGCCAAGGGTAGGCAAGGGAGCCCTTTTATCTCCATCTGGTTTATTTTTGCCCAATCTGCCCAGTTTGTTCTATTCTCTGATTGACAGTGAAAAAAACTGTTTATACTGATAACATGTGCTGACAATAAAACATCATTTCCCTTCCTCTCCTTTTCCCCCGTCTTTTTATTTACCCCAAAAAAAATCAACGCAAAATTTTTAATGAAACTGTGTGGCGCCCAAAACACAGTTTGTTTAAGTGTGTGATGACTCTGAAAAAAAGGCGTAGCAGAAACAGATTCCATTACAGATAAAAAATACTGAAGGCTAGAGGGAAAATAATAAACCCAACGGTGATTCAAAAACGGGTGCATTTACCCGACCAGAGCACAAAACTAATTTTTTAGATCAAGCACATAGGCACAGATGTGCCTAGCTCACTAAAAAACCCAATGTGGCAGCCACAGAGTCTTGTCAACAAAACATTCACACACAAATAATGGCAACTATTTGGGGAAAAAGGGGGAAAAATGGAAACTCCCCCTGTTTGGGCGAATTAAAACAAAAAATTCTACCTGGACAAAGATTTTGTGAAAGGAAACCCTCACTATACCCCATCGTAAACTGTTTTTTTTAAAAGTTGTGAGTGGACTTTTACATGTGTGATTACAGTCCAAGGATTTTTTTAAAAAAGTATTTACTACCACTGTTGGACCCCCATGTCATGATAAAGGGTTTTTGTAAAGGGCCAATTGTCAACTTTGTTTCCATAAATTTTCGTGTTTTTTACTTCCCCGTCCTCACCCTTTTTTTCTCCCCGCCCTAACCCCTCCCCCTTTTCCCATCCCATTCCCCCCCATACCCCCTTTTTTGTGAAGGCCCTTAAACCCCTAAACCACATAAAACTTTTCGCATTCATTTTCGTTCTCTCTCTCTCTCTCTCCTCTCCCCCCTTTTTTTTTTTGAAAAGTCACAAATTAAATACGTACTAAATTGATACCTAATAAACGCCTTAAAAAAATAAACAAATAATGAAATTAAAAAAATATATATATATAAATTTAAGGGGGCACCCGCTTTTTTCCGGGATAGAACTTTTTTGGGGCGATACTCACGTGATGGAAAATTTTAAATTAATTTTTTTTGTTTACAATAAACCCCCCCCCCCCCAACATCCCCCACCCCCCCCCCCCGACCAGATACACATTTGTCTCTGTCCCCTTTTTTGTCTCTCTCTTCTCTCTTTTATAATTCTTTGTTTTCCGCCTGCCTCTGGCCCCCTTTCCCCCTACACGTCGAATGCTTTTCTCGCTCGATTTTCCGCCTGCACTCCTGTTCCCATTTCCATTCTACATTGCCCCCTTAATTTTGTAGGAACAGACTTTGTGCAAAAAGTAGTTTATTTCAACGGGGCCCGTGTCTAATTAAAAATAGTGGGATCAGGCTTTTTCATGTACAATCATTTTTTCTGGCCCCCTCTCATTGCTCCCCCCTTTTATCCCCCTACACTGTCCCATCCATGTTCAAAATTACTTTCCGTTTCTGGGCATACCATAAAGAATTTTATCAAAGCGGTGTAAATTTTGAAAAATAACGGTTTTTTTTAAAGTCAATGTTTAAATTTTGGTTCGTAAAAAACATTGTTCAGCGCTTAAAAAAACTGTAAAAAGTGCCTTTTTTCGGAAGTTTTAAAACAAGAAGGTCCCTTTTTTTAAAAAAAAAAAAATCTAAATGGGACCCTATGTTACCCGCAGATGGTTCCTGTTAGCTTATGTTCCCAGTTTTTGGGGAGGCGTCCGTGACTGTCGTGGGCCCCAACCTCGAAATCGGGTTTTAAACAGTTTTTTTTTTAGGGTTTGGTGTTTTTTAAACGGTTTTTTAACGTTATAAAAAGTTTCTTAACTGCCCAAAATAACGGTTTTTTAATTTTCGAGAAGTAGCCCCGGGACCTGGCAATGTACAACGGGGCCCTTTGAGAAAAAACAGAGGAAAAAGATGCTTTTTAAACCGTTATAACAGTTTTTTTTTTAACGGTTTTTAACGGTTTTTTATTTTTTTTTGAGATTAGCCCCAAACCACCTCGGGTCACAACAGACGTACCTCTAAACCACCATGTTGCAAAATTACTTACCGTTACTAAAATACGCTACCAAAAATTTATCAATGGGGTAAATTAAAAATAACGGTTTTTAAACGGTCAGTGTTAAATTTTGGTTCGTAAAATTTGCAAACATTGTTCATTTTCTTAAAACCCGTACGTGCATAC
>JAMYXO010009038.1:0-10160 GCA_033310375.1 Conus canariensis
TAGGCAACCTGCTTTATAGTTTGAAGATTCTGCTGCACCAGGTGACTTGCAGAACCGCTAGATGAGAAACACGCATGCACGCATGGCTGTTGTGCAGCTGTACTAGAGCAGTCTGCATGCATAAAGCTTTTGGTGAGGGGGTCAGAGATTGAGTTGTCAGATCCGCCCACATTTACCCCAAGCTTAACCCCAGTATCAACCTGACGTTGAGAAAGCCCAGTAAGAACCTAAATACAGGGAGGGAGAGGGGAGGGGAGGAGGAAAACATGGTTGCACGGATGTGAGGGAGGAGAAGGGTGGGGATGCAAAAAGAGGTGGAGGAGGGGGTGGGAAAGGAGAGCATAACAAATTCTGCCAGTGATGCCATCATAGACTTGAAGGCACTGTCTGTCTCAGCAGGCATGCTGTTTCAATCTGCAACAGTATGATGGGAAAATCTCTTCTGCCCAAGTTTGTACATTGAGGTTGTGTCTAATACATCAGGAGGTGTGACAACCAGATGCCACGGGGTGGGCAGCCTGTCAAGAGGTGGGTGGGGAAGGGGAGGGGGGGGGATGCTTTGCACCTACAGTGATGAGACAAGGTTTGTACTTGTTAGGTTCAGACAAGTGCAAACTTCTCTCCTTTAAGGGTGTCCATACTTTTCGGGTGAAAAAAAAATCTGCACAGATGGTAAATGCGATTCCGAAAAATGTCAATTGTCTCAAAAGCAGGGAAGCTGTAGGCATGGACCACAAGTTGGATTTTGTTAGGACTGGCTGGTAGAGATAGCCCTCTCTGTTTTCTCTCTCCCACACCCCTTACCCCCTCTCTGTCTCTCATGTGTGTGTGTGTGTCTGTACGCACGCACGCCCTTGCCCATGTGTGTGAGTGTGTGTGTAAGATAAGATAATGTTGCTTATAGCCCAGCCGACCGCATAGGGCCACATCAGGGCTGTCACCACGTTAAAATCAACTCACAAGTCATTCATTCACACAATTCTTTAAAATACATTTTTTAAAAAAAACATCCAAAAGTTTGTTAAAAATCTTTCCACTGTAAAATCTCAGATCCGATGAAAAATGTTAATCTCTTTCAAGAACTCAAAGATCGCGTCAGGCGGAACATCTCTGAACAAGGTTTTCATGGAATCTGCTGTAAAATGTTTGTGTCTCACATCGTGCAAGTCCCAACACTCTAACAGAATATGTTTCAGTGTGTGTGTGTGTGTGTGTGTTGTGTGTGTGTGTGTGTGTCAGTTAGATGGCAGCCACCAATGTTGTCACCAATACCACCATGATCTCTTTCTGTAATTCTTTCTTTCTCTGTCTCTCTCTCTCCAGTCTTTGTTGCAGTCTCTCTCTTTCACATGTCTCCTTTATGTATGTATGTGGAGCAGTGATGGAAGTTCTGTACAAAAGTTCATACAAACTGCTATTTGTAAGTCAGCAGACAAGAATAGCACAGCTTCCTCTCTTTGCATTATTGTGATGCAAATTTCAGTACAGCGTTTTGCCTTGTGGCTCCATATAAGGTCTGTGATGGGTCATTCCAGTACTTCATTGTCATCTTAAAGCTTTTCCCTTTTTTTTTTTTCTTTTTTTTCTTCACCCCTGTGTTTTTGTCATTGAGCATTTGACTTCAACCTGACAGAGAGGGTTCCAAGGAACAGTTTCTGGCACTCATTATCCTCTCTTCTGTCGGTGACACTCATGGGCAGAATCAGCTGGGGGTCTTGCATGATGTGAGACATACACACTTTGCAGCAGACTCCATGAAAACCTTGTTCAGAGATGTCCCACCTGATGTGATCTTTGAATTTCTGAAAGGAAGCAACAGTTTTCATCAGATCTTAGATTTTACGGAAGGAAGATTTTTAATGAAATTTCAGGCGTATTTTGAGAAGGTGTATTTTAATGTGTTGTGTGCACGAATTTTTGTTTGTTTATGTTTTTTTTAATGACATGAGAGTTGATTCAACTTGGTGAACAACCTAGATATGGCCCTTTGCGGTCGACTAGGCTATAAGCAACATTATCTCTGTCTCTGTCGAATCAGCTGGCAAACTTTGCAGGGTTTATTGATTGGGTTGCATGAACTTCCAGCCAGTTTCACTGTCTGTCTTTTTCTTCTCTTCTTCAGTCTGCAAATCATTGATCCTTGTATGGAATGGGGCATGCATTTCCAGTCTCTATGTATGAATGTATAATGAGTAATCCATTTCCAGTCTCTGTGTATGAATGTGACAATGAGTAATCCATTTCCAGTCTCTGTGTATGAATGTGACAATGAGTAATCCATTTCCAGTCTCTATGTATGAATGTGACAATGAGTAATCCATTTCCAGTCTCTATGTATGAATGTGAAATGAGTAATCCATTTCCAGTCTCTATGTATGAATGTGAAATGAGTAATCCATTTCCAGTCTCTATGTATGAATGTGACATATGAGTAATCCATTTCCAGTCTCTATGTATGAATGTGGGGAACCCCCAATGAGTAAATTAAAAATTTCCCTTTATTATGTATAATGAAATGAGTAATCCATTTCCCCCGGTCCTTTTGGTGTAAAAGGGGATGTTTACCAATGAAAATAAAAACCATTGCCAGTCTTTATGTTGAATTAAAATGATAAATCCATTTCCAGTCCTGTTAAAGGGGCGGGGAATTTTTACCCCAAAGAAGGGGTTTTAAAAACCCTTTCCAGTCTTGGTATGAATTAATTTAAAGATAAAACCAATTTCCCGTCTCTTTTGGTATGGAAAATTTGACAAAAAAGGGGGGTAACCAAATTTTCCCGGGCCTTTTTAGGGGAAACCCAATTTAAAAGTTTTCCATTTTTAGTCTCTGTGGAGGGAAGGGGCAAGATTTAAACCATTTTCCCTCTCTGTGTATGAATGTGACAATAGTAATCCATTTTTCCCGTCTCTGTGTATGAATGTGACAAGGAGTAATCCATTCCGGCCCGGGGGGGGAAGGACAATGGAACCCCTTTTTAGGCCTTGTGTAAAAATTTTGGGAAAAGAGTAACCATTTCCGTCTCTTGTTGGGGAAAGAAATGGGGGGGAAAAAGGGGGTAAAATTTCCCATTCTCTGTTTTATTTAATGGGTTTTACCAAATTGGGAAAAGTAATCCATTTCCATCTCTGGAAGAATTTTAAATGAGTAATTTCCCTTCCAGTCTCTTTTGAATTGAATGTGACCCCTTGAGAGGGAAATTTTAAATTTTCCCTTGGGGGCTGATGAAGGGAAAAGTGCATGTCCTCCAAATTTTAAATGGTTAAAAGGAAAATGTCGGGTGGGGAAGGAACCCCCCAATTTTTAAAGTGAAGGGGGCCGAAAAGGGCCAAAAAGGGGAAAAGGGGGAAAAGGAATAACAGAAAGGGAGAAAAACCCCGAATGCAGGGTGTTTTTTTAAAAAAAAATGGGCAGGATCAAATTTTTGGAAAAAGGAGGGGGGGGATTGGACTTGGGGAAAACTCTGGTTTTTGATGATCACTGGTTTTTTTGTGGCACTGACTTTTTTCCTTGCAGGTTTCCGGGCCCCGGGGGTTCCAGGGGAAACCCCCGGGAAAAAGATCAGACCGGGGAAAAGATGGGGCAACAGCAAAAAGGTGGATCAGCATTTGGAAGGGGAATTTTGGGGGACGACAAAGGGATCCCAAAGATGGTGGAAAAATTTTATAATGGGTTGGGGGTTTCGGAATTAGTTATATTATTTTTACATTTTTTAAAGGGACTTTACGGTTTATGTTTTTGGTTTTGTTTCGTGGGGTTTTTTACGGCCCGGGTTTTAAAACGGGTTTTTTTGGGAAAATCCGTGCATTCATTTTACAAAAGATTTGGGGGGGGATAAGAAAAGCAAACCGGGGGCTGTTCAAGTCCAACAAATTTTCCTTTTCCCCTTTCGATGGCTGAAACCAAAACAAGACCCGCACCCCCTACTAGTTCTTTTGGGTTTTTTAAAGCACAGGAAAAAAGGTTTACCAAAGCTTTTTGTTTTTCGGGAAAATTATGATTATGACTTTTGCATTTTTCCCCGGGCCAAGGGAAACGGGGAAAAAAAAAAAACAAAAAAAAAAAAAAACCATTGGGCCGGAACATTTTTACGGGAAAAACAAAATTTTTGGGCTAACAAAAAATGCATAGAAAATAAATGGTTTTGGGGTTAACTTCACTAGGGATAGTGAAAATAACATTTTGGGGAAAGAACATAAAAGGACAGTGGGGGGAAAAAAAAAAATTTTGTGTTTTTGGGGTGGGTGTGGTGTGGGGGGGGTGGGGGGTGGGGTGTGGGGGTGGGGGGTTACCCAAAGATGCCAAAACAGGCAATTTAGAAAAACAAACACCTTAGGTTGGTTTTCTGCACCCCAAACAACTGGGGTTTTAACTGGCTTTTAGCCTTCTCAGGGTGTCGTCCATTTACAGGGGGGTTTGGGACGAGGGGCCCAGACAATAATTTTTTTGGGGCCCTATTTCGGGGCAAATTGAAAACCCGCCACCGACACTTTCAAAAAACCCTGGGGCAGGGCCCGGGGGTAGGGCCTTTACCAGTCCAGAGGGGGACGGGGACGAGCTTTGGACACGGGGGGGTGAATCATAAATGTTGCTACCCTCTGGCAAGGGCCCCCCGGGGTCCAAAGGGGGGAAGGGGGGTTTTTCCGTTCAGGGTCCCCTCAGTTTTGGCATTGGGGAAAGTGGGGGGGGAAGCAGGGGGCTCAGTGGGCCCCTGTGGGGGAAAGTTGAAAGGGTTTTTGGGGATGTCTTTGAGTCGCGGAAGGCCCGTGGGAGAAGTGGCCGGGGGTCCTTTTCTCTCAGTGTCAGCTTTGGGCCCTTTTTAGAAATGCTGATGTCAAGTCTGTCCCTGTCAACCCAGTGGGGCAGTGTTAGAAGTGTCTTTTATTCATGGCCCGGCAGTGTCAGCTTTTGGGCAGGTTTTTTAAAAGGGGGGGAATGGCTGTCGGCATTTACCCGTGGGCAGTGGGGAGAAGTGTCCCTTTTTTCAATGTCCCGTGGGAAAGGGGGTCCAGTGGTAGAAGTGTCTGAAACATGGCTTCATGTCAGCTGTGGGCAGTGTTTGAAGTGCCCGGTTTTCATTCTGGCGTTCAAGTGGCAAAATTTTAAAATGTCTGAGTCCCTGTTGTCATGCATCACTGTGGTCATGTTTGAAGTGGCCCGGGTTTCCCTGCTGTCAGGGCCCGTGGGCAAACTGTTGGGCATGTTAGAAGTGTCCCGTATTCTGTCTGTCAATGTCTTCCCCCGGGCAGGGGTTTGAAGTTCTGGAAAATCCCGGGCGTCAATTTTCAACAGGTGGGTCAGGAAAGGTGTCTGTAAAGTCTGTTCCCGGGCCCGTGGCCGTGTCAGCTGTGGTCATGGTTTAAAGGGGGCTGTATGTCAGTCCCGGTCATGTCACTGGGGCAGGGTTAAAGTGTTTTTTTTTTATGGCAGGGCCCGTCAGTGTCCCGCTGTGTGTACAAATGTTAAAGTTTCCCGTTTTGGGGGGGTCCTCAGTGTCATGTCCCCTGTGGGCAGTGGGAGAAGGGGCTGCTTTTCAGTCCTCATGGCTTTTCACTGTGGGCAGTGGTTTTTTAAATTTTCTGTATGTTTTTTGTCAGGCACGGGGTCGGGGAGAATTTTGTAGGGGCAGGCGGGCCCGGGCAACGGGGGTCCGTGTTAGAAGGGTCTGATTCCCTGTCTGGGGGGGTCTCGGGGCAGTGTTAAAAAAAGTCTATGTTTATGGGCCTGTCCCAGTTGGGGCAGCCGGTTTTGGTTTTGGGGGGGGTTAGAAGTGGCCCGTTGTCATGTCCCCTCAATGGCCCCACGGGAAAGGGAGGAGAAGGTTGGAAGCATTTCTTTATTAAAGGGGAAATTTTTAGTGTTACCCCCTACCAGGGAACGGGGCCAAAAAGACCCCCCCCCGGACTTGTGTTATTGGGCCCTTCCCGGGTGGGTTTTCCAGTGGTTTTGGGGCTTTGGGGGTTTTGAACTTTTTGGGTTTGGGCTTCCCGGGGGTTACTGGAAACACTTGCATAGGGCTTCCCTCTTTTTATGATGGCCTTTTTCATTATCTTTTTCCTTTCCTTCCGGGGATTTTTTTGGGGAGATCTTTTCTCCATCTTTTTTTTGTTGGGTTGGCCCCGGGAAACAGTTTCCCCGGGTCATCTTTCCTTTGAGGAAAATTTTGGGGTTTTTGCCCCATGTATATAAGCAGGGGGAAGAGAGTGGATTTTGGGGGGAGGGGGGATCATTTGGGGTGTGTGTGTGTGGGTGTGGGGTGGGTGTGTGGTGGTGGTGTGGGTGGTATGCATGTCGTTGGGGGGTGTGGGGGGGTTGGCCCGGGGCGTGGGGGTGTGGGGGGTGTGTGGGGTGTGGGGTGTGGGTAGTGTGTTTTTTACTCATTTTCAACATCATCTTTCCCCTTTTCCCCCGTTTTTTGCTGGGGTGTTTTTTTCCCTTTTAATTTTTTGTCCTTTGACGTTTTAAACAAAGTTTTTTTTCACATTTCAGGGAAGCATGCCCAAACCTTTTTTTCCATGGGGAAGAAAGGGACATGTTCCCCTCCTCCCAAAACCACACAAAACACACACAAAAACACCCAAAACACAAAAACCCCATCAAAACACACACACCTCCTCCCGGGCACACCCCACTTAAAGGAGGAGCCCAAAAAGAAAAAGGGCAAACCCATATTTTAATTTTAACCCTTTCGGGACGGGGAAAACAATCAAATTTTTTAAAGCAAACTGCGGTTTCGGGGGTTAAAAAACACACAAAAATTTGTTGGGGGTGGGGGGGGAAAGAAATCCATTTACCTTGGGTTAGGGAAAATTTAAACCCGCTTCCCCTTGGGGGCATCAGGCTTTAAAAATTTTCCCCCTAAGGCCCTCTCCCGGGACCCCGGGCCGCCCAACCCCAAACCCCTTTTTTTCACATTTACACCTTTTTCCCAAAAAAGAAAAAACGAACAAAATGGCAGGGCCCTGCTTCCCCTTAAAAAAAGGGGAAAATTCCCAAAACCCCCCCCCTTTCCCCCAAACCCAAAACTCCCACTAAGTCCTTTACCCAAAAAAGTATAGGGAGGGGCTTGAAAGGAGGAAATAAAAAAAGGGGGTACGATGAGGGGAAAAGGGAAACAAAAGGGGAAAACGAATTTAAAAACAAAAAGGGAAACAAAAAACAAAAGATTTTACTCACCCTCCCTCCACACCAAACCCTACCACCCTCCCCAAAAGTACAGGGGGGCAGTTTTGGGGGCAGGGGCAGGGACCGTGGCCCCGGGCTTGGGGTGGCACAGGGTTTTCCCCGGCGCCTGGCCCGTGGGCCAGCCCGGGGGCCCGGGGGCCGGCTGCCCCTGGGGCCTGGGGAAAATGGTCCAGCCCTTGGCCCGGGGGTCCCGGCGGGCCCCCTGGACCGGGGGAAAGGGCGGCACACCCGGGGCCCCCGGCTCCCCTGGGCCCCCTGGGACCCCAAAGGGAAAAACGGGCCCGAGTCCCGCCCCCCCGGGGGGCCTGGGTGCTCACTTGGACCGGGGAAACCCACGAAAAGGGGGGCGGGACAGTCCAAATTTTGGGCTAGGGGGAAGATGGGCTGAAAAGGGGCCCGTCCCCGCTCAGAAGCCACACACACCACAGGGAAACCAACAAAGACACTAACAGAAACCCCCCCCCCCCCGGGACTCCCCCAAAAATTTAAAAACCTCAATGCTGGAGGAAGTCAAAGGGAAGAAAAAGGAGAACAAGCTTTTAAAAAAAGGGGGGACACAAAAGGGCCCCAACACACCACCCCCCCCGCCCCCGGAGAAACACAAGGGGGGAAGGGGCCCCCCAACCTTGCTAAAGGTGGGCCCCAAACCCAAGGTTTCGGGCCTGCCTTCCCCCTTTAAAAAAGGGGCCCTTTTTTTCTTTTACGGGGCGGGCCCCCCAGAGCATAAAACCCTTAAAATTCACAAAGTTTTATTCTCTGACCGTATCAAAAATTTTAAAATTTGTTAAACTTCAAAATTTAAAACCTTTCAACCTTTATTAAAAAAGTGAGGGTCAAAACAAATAAAACAAAAAAAAAAGGTTTTCGGGCCGCCACACAAAACCCTTTTAAAACCCACTTCATTTACCGGGGGACAGGCCACCCCCGCGCCACACGGAAAAAGGGGAGCGGCCGAAAATTGGGGGAAACCCTACCCGCCCCAAAAAGGGAAAAAAGTGCGGGGGGCCCCGGGGGATGAAGTTCTCCCCCCACCCCATCGAAAGGGGATGGATTTGGCAAAGGAAGCAGCGAACTTCCCGGCGGCTAAAAGGTTCTGGGTCCACCCCCTTTTTCTCCTAGTGCATCATTTTGGCCCCTCCTGGCCCTTTCCCCCCCTAAAATCTCGGGGGGCCCCAAACCCAGGGGCGAGTCCCCTTTTTTGGGGGAAGGGCCCCAATTGGCCGGGGGCCAAGAGAGCTCACGCGGGCGGGTCTTGCCCCCCTGGGGGGACAACAGAAAGGCACTAATACACGGGCTTACTGTGAATTTAAAATTGGGGCTTTCCCCCCGGGCCAAAAGGGCCCTACCAACTAGTAGGGAGGGGGAAAAAAAAAAAAAAAATGAATAGCCGGCCATAAAAAGTTCCCTTTTTTTTTTTCAGTTGGGAATGAGAGAAAGGGGAAAAAGTTTAAAAAATAAGTTTCGGGGGGGGAAAACCGCACGGACACGCTTTTAAAATGTGAAAAATTTGGACCAAACAAAATTTTTTATTTCAATATTTATGAATTGAAACTTGAGGGCCCTTTAAAACTAAAAATACAAACAAAACAAAATGTATTTTTGGGGGGGGAAAGATGAAAAAACCGGAAACCTGCTGTTAAACTGTTAACCCTCCAAGCCATTTACCACTGAAAGTATCTTTTAGGGTTTTTGGGAAAAAGATTAACCCTTTTAAGATTTTCCAAGATTTTGGGGAGGAGGGGGGGTGAAAGGGGGGAAACATTTTTATCTGGGGTTTAAGATTTTTCGGAAAAAAAGATTTTTAAAAGGAAATTTCGGAAACGTTTTTTGGGAAAATGATTATTTGGGGAGGATGTTTCTGAAAGAGATTTAAAATTTTTCTCGGGGATGTTCTTTGGTTTTTTTAAAGCATTGGGGGGAACTAACACCCTCGCCCTTTTTCAAATTTTTCAACTGATTTAAGTTTTAACGGATAAAAGGGGTTTTTAAAAATTTTTTTGGGCGGGGTTTTAGGGATGGGAAAAAAAAATGTGGGAAAGTTTTTATTTTAATTTTAGAGGCTTGGGAGGGGATTTTAAAAGGGGGCCCCGGGAAGGGCCCCGGGGGGGGGGCTGGGCCCTTAACAACATTACCACCTTACCTTTCCCCCCAAATTTTCAAAACCCGGCCTTTTTTTGGAAAGGGCCCCTTTTTTTCGTTTTAAAAGGGGGCCTTTTAGGGGGTTTTTCTTTAAGGGGGGGGGGATTAAAAAAACTTTTTAAATTTCGTGCCCGGGATGGGGTTTTGGGGGTTTTTAGTTAACATTCATTGCCCAGATAACCACATTTGCAGGGACTTTCATAGGCAAGAAAATTTATTTCATCCCCCTTTGGCAAGGGTTTTTAAGTTGGAAAAAAGGGGAAAACTGAAATACACCCCTCACACCACCCCCCAAACCCTCCTCCTTTGTTCTAAACTGCTTCAGGGGCTTTTTTCTTTTTTTTTTTTCCCCCCCCCCCCCCCCTTTGGGGGGAGGGGGCCCCCCACCCCCCCCCCCCCCCCCCCCCCCCCCCCCCCCCCCCCGCCCTCCCCCATCCCCCTTCCCCCCCAAACCCTTTGGGAAAAAAGTTTTCCCCGGGCCCTTTTTACCTCCCCCTCTCCCCCTTTTTTCCCCCGGGCACATGGGAAAATCAGGGGGGGGGGTTTCCGTTCCCGGCTGGGGGCCTTTAACCCCCCCCCCAATGGGGGGCCCCCTGGGGGCCCGGGGGCCTTCAATCCCAGCTTGCCCCCCCTTTCGGGGGTTTAACTGGCCCGGGCCCCCCTTTTTGAGGCCCCCAACTCCAGCGGGGGGCCCCCTTGTCCGGGGTTCATTCTGGGCCTGGGGGCCGGCTTAGGGCCTTTTAATCTCCCTGTCCCCCCCTTGGGCGGGCTTCACAGGCCCCGGGCCCGGCTTGGGGGCCTTCAAACTCCACGGGCCCCCCACTTGGGGGTTCTTTGG
>JAMYXO010009039.1:0-10159 GCA_033310375.1 Conus canariensis
CCACCAATCTCCATATAAAAAATGCCCCAAATAACAATGACGGGGTGTATTCTACTGGCTTAAACCCGCCATAAAAGTTTGCTACAGCAGAAACTGTGTAACTCTCCAAAGCCAGTTGAAAACCCCGGGTTGGAAAAAAAGAGGAACACAGCAGCGGTCTAGACAGACGCTCTTACAAGAGCTTTTTACCTTTTTTACGGGGCTGGAAATTTAGGTCAAACGCTCTTGGAGAGCGCTCGGGGGCCCAAGCAGTGCGTAAACTGGGTCAAACCCCTTTTGTAAGAGCGCTCCTGTCTAGCGATTAAACTTTACTTAGCTGAGGGAGAGAATTTCAATACTATACTCTATATCACCACATCGGAACAATAAATTTTTAAAGAATTAATTGAGGGGGCTTAAATTCTTAGATGAAAAAAAAACTAATCAAGATGGGGGGCTTTGTTTGTTCGATTTTTAGGGTGCTGGAAGTAGAAGAGATTTTTAAAAATAGTAAGGGCTCAGCCCGGGGACGTTAATACGGGGGAGAAATGAAATATGCGGACTCTATATCACCAAATCTTATCTAGCACGCAACCCCCCCTTTTAATGTACTAAATTACGTCAATTTTTGGGGGTTTTTGCATGTTAATTTTGATTTAAAAAAGGGTGTCTTTTTTGGCCAAAACTAGCATGAAAGGACGAGATTTGATGTAAAAAGGGGGGGGTTTTCGTGAAAAATAAATGGGGGGTTTAGGTCCGCATATTTACATTCTCTACAGGACTACTTCCTAAAATTAAAACCGTTATTTGGCAGTTAAAAAAACGTTATTTATAACAGTTAAAAACCGAAAAAAACCCCAAAACCCTACAAAAAAAACTTTTTTAAAACCCGATCTTCTTGAAATTACAGTATGTCTTTGTGACCCGAGGAGGTTTTGGGCTAATCTTTAAAGAAATAAAACCGTTAAAAAACCTTTAAAAAAATTTTTATTAACGGTTTCAAAGACATCTTTTTCCTCTTTTTTCATCAAATGGCCGTTGTACATTGCCAGGTACATCGAACCTAGAGGGACTCTCCCAGTAACTAGGGGCTTGGGCAGTTTCTCGACAGTTTATTTTGACCGTTAAAACCCTTAACAACACGTACCCCCCTAAAAACGATAAAAAAATACAATTTTTTGATTTTTTGGGGAAAAAGGGAGTCCTCGGTCGCCACCAAAACTTGGGCATGAGTCTAGAAGGACTTGTGAATAAATTGGGGTCCATTCTAGTTTTTATGCCCGTTATTTTACCTTTAAAAAAAGCGTTATTTCTAAATTTTAACCTTTCTGATGAAATTTGGTATAAGGTGTGTTTTAAATGTGAACAATGATTTACAACTTACACAACCGAATTTTAAAAATTGACCTTTTAAAAACCGTTATTAATAAATTTAACCGTTCTTGATGAAATTGGTTACAGATCAGTTTTTTACCCCCCCAAACAATATTACAAACTTACAACGAAGGAAATTTTAAAAATTACCGTTAAAAAACCGTTATTTTTAAAATTTAGGCGTTCCTGATGAAATTCGGTATCAGGGGGGGTTTTTCCCGGGGAAACAAGAAAAACAATTTACCAAAGGGAAACTTAAATTGGCGTTAAAAAACCGTTGATCCTTTTTTTTCTAAATTTGCCTTCTTGTGTTTGGTTGCGGTGCTTTTTACACGTGTAATGTGAAACTTTGAAAAATTTTATTTAAAAAAGTTAATTTTTTTAGGTTTTTGCAGTTTTAAAAAAGGGGTTTTTTTAAAATTTGATTTTTGTAAATTTGAAAAAGGGGGGTGTTTTTGTGTGATAAACTTGGGGTTTAAAAGGTTTTAAAAAACCCGTTATTATTTTTGACCGTTTTTAAATTCGTTTTTCAGGTGAGTTTTTAAAAGGAAACTGAAAAACAAAAGAACAAACTTAAAAATTTGGGGCCGTTTTAAAAAGTTTTTTTTTAGATTTCTTGTAAAATTTGGGTATACAGGTGCTTTTTTTACACGCTGATCAATGATAGCAAAATATGAACAGAAACTTAAAATTTGACCTTTAAAAAAACCTTTTTAAATTTCTAAATTTAGAGTGGTAGTCTGCAGGGGATTTCAAAATACAACCGAGTTTATGTGCTCTGCAAAACTGTCCCTTTTTTTGTCTGTAAACAAGAGCCATGGAAGACTTTTTTTTTTTTTTTTTTTTTTTTTTTTTTTTTTGACTTTTTCCGGCCAAGCCCTGCATTTTCTTTTTTTTTTTTAACATTTTTTTAATTGTTTCTTTTTTTTAACATAAGACAACATACAAAAAAATTCATGCACCGGTAAATTTGCAGAATACATTATAACAAATCCCAACGGTGTTGATCCATGACAGTAATTTCTAAGAAGTGAGGATCAGCAGGGTTATTCAAAAAGTGGTAGATACTTTGCCCTTTTGAGCCAGACGTTTTTCTGAGAATAAATAACAGAATATTTTTCACTTTCAATTTTTTTCGATATGAAATAACTGAATGAATTGGGTTGTTTACCTTCCTTTTGCTTTTTGTATTAAAATATTTAGCAAACACAAAAATTAGGTCGAAAACCTTGTCACTCTGTAGGGGTTACGCATTTAAAAATAAAACATTTTTCTTTACGATATGTTTGAGTTGAAATTTTTTTTCCTTTTATCGAATTTTGAAATGTCCTCCAAAGAAATGTTTTTTTCCTTTCACGGGCCCCAAAAGATGTGTTTTTATGTTTCTTTTTCGTTATGACAGAAGAACTTTTGTCTGAATTGTATATTCTTTTCATGAAGAATTACATTTTTTCCCCAAAATTTATAGTTACCAAAATTTGGGAACCATTTCATTTTAATACTTTTTTTTTTCCCCAATTTTCTTAAATGCTTTGAGCCAACGACCTCACTTCCTACCTTTCTTCCCACTTACTAAACCTTAGGTCATTTGCATCTTCCATTAAGATGTATAAAAATTTCCTTGCCCTCTAGGGGCTGTTTTTTATTCTATTCAGTAATTGGTTAGAAAAAATTCGAGGCCCTGTGGGTCAGTTTTAGTCCTTCTCTCTTGCGTATTTTTTTCACAGACAATGATTCCATGGGAAGAACAAAATTACTGAAAACCCATACTTTTTTGTGAAAGATTGGAAATTTGGGAAAAAAATTGCCATTGTCCCAAAAGATTTCCTACAAAAGTACATTATTTCGATCCATTTTTATAAAAACTGTTTTTTTTCCCTTTAATTTGTTGTTACAAAAAACCGGTTTGAGAACAAAAATCTTCTACAGTTTTGACATTTTTTTACCTCCCCAAAAAATTTTTTGTATGTTTTAAAAAACATTTTTCCAGAATGTTTTTACACAGCCGTGGTTGGGCAAATCGGACCCTATTTTTTCCAAAACGTAAATATTGGATACAAAAATTCGAGAAGTTCTTTCCATTTATGGTTACTGGGTTGTATTTTACGAATCCACGTTGTTTCAACCGTTCAGATTTTTTTAAAATTGTTGGGATACCCAACCCCAAGATGTTTTTAACGACTTTTTTCTGTTTATTAAAATTTTTTTTTTTTATTCCATAAAAATTTAAACTAATTTTTGAATTTCCCTCAAAAAGACGGCAGGTGGTTTTGGGCAACAATATCCATAAATAAACAATTTTTTGTAGCACTAGCGACTTAAAAACTGCGACTTACCAAGGGGGTTAAATTTTGTCTTTTAGGCCAATTCGGTATAATGATTTTATTTCAAGAACTTTTCCCAAAATTACAATTTCCATTCTTTTTCATTCGGAACCAGACCCCTAAAATCTTAAAACGGTTTGGATTCCCTTCTCTTCAGGTGGGTAGAAATTTCAGTGTGAGTTCCCTACTTCCAAGCCATACTGCATCGTCCTTTTTTGTGTTTTTTTACAAGCCCCGATACCTTCCCAAATTTTTTTAATGGTTTTGGGTTGATTCTTTAAACGATTTTTTTGTCTCCCTCTAAAGTAAGTTCAGTGTCGTCTGCGTAATTTTGATATTTTTAAAAGTTTAGTATTTCCAATTTTTATGCCTTGATATTTTTTGGTTTTCTTTTTTCAGGTGCTAACACTTCAACGCACATAACAAACAAGTTGGTGATATTGGGCGCCCTTCCTTCCAAACCCCTTTTCCCAAAGGCAAACCACTAGTTCTTGCCATTGAAGAAAAAGGGGGTTTAATGTTTTTTTAAAAAATTTTAAACCTTTGACAGAACAGGGCCCACAAACCCAAAAGTGTTAAACCTTTAAACAGAATTGTAAGTCAACACTATCAAATGCTTTTTCGAAGTCTAAGCATGTAAAAACCCGGGTTTTTTTTTTAAAAAGGTAATCCTGAGATCGTAGATAAGTCGAATGTTACTCCTAATATCGTTTTTGGGATAAAGCCACCCCGATCTTCATTATTTGAACTTAAAACATATTTTAAATCTTTTGAAAAAGCACCGATCCAAATTTTTATACACTACATTTCAAAAGCGATTTTGGTCTCCAGTTTTTTTTTTTGGGTCTTTGGGTTTCCCCCCTTTCGGAAGCTTTAAAATGCCCCCTCCTTTGGTAGGGGGAAGTTCCCTTTTTTGTCAAACCCTTTTTAAAGATTTTAGACTTTGCCCCAAAACGTAACCAAAAAAACAAAAGAACTCAGCTGTGAAACCTCATTTCCGGGGCTTTTATTTTTGTCCTATTTTTTAACACATATCCACCTCTTTAAAAGTTTTTTCCCCTCCAGAGATTTTTGTCCTTTTTCCGTTAATTGTGGCGGGGGTCAGTAAGGCTTGAGATTTCACACTGTTCTCCCTTTCCAAATAAAAATTTTTTGAAAAAATAAAATTCCCTGCCCAGAATGTCATATATTTTTTTAACGTTGTACTGTACTTAATGTAAGTTTCATTTATTTTTATTCATATTCTTTTTTCCCAAAGGCCGAAAAGTATTTTGTTATTTTTTCCCCTTCGGAAAACCCCATCTTCCCCTTTAAACCAGCAAGAAATTCCATTCTTTATGTCTTAAGCTGACCGTTCTTGTTGCAATTTTCAAAGTGTTTTTTTCTAATCAGTTTGTAAACCCCTTTCTTTCAATTTGTTCTATATTTTTTTTAAAGTTCTTTTTTTTTTTTTAAAAAGTTCAGTTTTTTCATTGTTGCTATGAAAATTTTTTTCCCCCCAAATCTTCTTGAGTGTATCCAGGAACAGCTGTCTGAGATAAAAACTGCAGATCAAACTTTGCTATATTTTTATGGAATCACGAAAAAAAGGGTAGGGGCTGGTACTTTTCATTACCTTTTGATTAATTATTTATTTTTTTCTACATATTTCATGTCTTTAATAGGGAACATTGAATTTCCACATAGACTTTCCCCTCTTGTTGGCCCATTGCAAGTTTAAAAATATAAGGATGATCAGATCGGTAGCCGGTAGTTACTCTTCAGTCAAACTATAATATAATTTCCGAAAATCAGAAAATAGCTAGTCTAAATCTGCTGGAATGGGGTGTTCCCTTCTCTTTTATCTCCTAAGCTCGATTTATTCCCGCCAAAATCACGAGGTCCCAGATTTTCCATCAAAATCACTATTTGTTCTTCGCCTTGGATTATTATTGGTGTTTGAGTTACAGCAGTCAAGGTAAATTTTTTACAATTTTTCCCGTCTCCCCCAAAGATTACTTTTTTTCCACCCCTATATCTGAATCTGTTTTTCAATGTAATGTAAAAATCTGGATCTCACGTTTTTGGGCCATACAAATTCACAATTAAAAAATTCCCTGTCCATTGCTTTTTTTCGAGGCAAAAATATAGTTGCCAAGTCGGTCTTTATAAATCTTGTTTCAGGCGGAAATCAAAGTTATTATTAAACAGTATGCAACCCCGCGGGAGTTAGAATTATTGTGAGGCAAAATAACATTTATAGCCCCATTCAGCTTTAATGTAGGCTTCTAGTTTAGGGGACTACAGTGAGTGTCTTGTAGCAGGTATATTGAATAAAATTTTTGTTCTTAAATAATTAAACACGTCTCGACGTTTTGAGCATTTGCGAGACCCTGGCAGTTCATAGACCCAATTTTGATTTCCCTACAAGTCATTACGGTAGACACAGACGTATACTTAATAGGGATATTCATATGTTTCCACAAATGACATAAAAAGCGAAATGATTTTCTCATAAAGCACATATGGCAAAAAAGAACAAAACTGGAAAGCGGAATCCAATGTCACATACACTATGCACATCATCGCTAAAGCACAAAATCAACATTGCATAATGAGAAATCAATAGAACCTGTCAATTCACCGGCCCAATAACACATACCACACGCACACGATTCTACACATAGACATTGTAAACATGAATAAATCAATGTATAAACATTGGAGTGTTATTGGATGGTGATCACTGGCATGAGCAGTGCTAGCAAAGAGAGAAAAATCGTCATTGGCATCACTCTTTACGTTTTCAAGACGCTACATAGCTACCATCTATAGATGGAGGATCCCCCCCCCCCCCCCCCCCCCCCCCCCCCCCCCCCCCCCCCCCCCCCCCCCCCCCCCCCCCCCCCCCCCCCACCCCCCCCCCCCCCCACCCCCCCCCCCCCCCCCCCCCCCCCACCCCCCATCAAGGTAAATCAGGGGGAAAATTTAAAACAACAAAGTTTTACATCCGAGGCAAAAAAAAAGAAGAGAAAGAGAGGAAGAAGAGAGAGGGGGGGGGAGAAGGAGGAAATCTCTTTTTAGATTTAATTTTAAAGGGGTGGTGAGAGAAAAAAAAAAAAAAAAACCAACCCAAGCCACTCAAAAGGGAGGTGAAGGAAAAGCTCCAAAAACCCCCACAAATTTATAGATCCAAAGTAAACCCCGAATGCCCCTACTTTGGGACCAAACCGGGGGGCGACCTGGGGACTCCTGGGGGATTGACCCCCGGGAGAGCGCCACCCCATGGTGCAAGACCAGCGTCCATTTTGGAGAAGGACAAGGGGTCACTTCAATCCACACAACGCACGAAAGAGCAAAGGGCTCTCCCCCAGAAAAACCCCTTAACCGCCATTTTTAGCCTATCCTAAAACCCCTACGCACGAGCTAAAATAGGGGGAATCCCGACCTTCACTTTTGATGTCCACCAAATATGTAAAAACCCAAAAAGGGGGCACTGCAACCCGGGCGATTGTACTATCAGCCTCGCCGGGGAGAGTAAAATTTCTTAAGGCTTCTACTCAACGTATGAAAGGACCCCTTTCACGAGGACGAAGATTGCAAGGCTATGTCCACAACTTTTCGAAGCTTGCAATGCTTTTGGACTCCTAGATGATACCGCCTTCAAAATTTTTGCCCGGAGGAACCCCCCACCTCAGAACCCGACGCGCGTGCTTCTGTATTATCCGGGTGGCTTTCAACCCCAGTAACCCGGCAACCTGGAACCTTTCAAGCCCCATTTTTGCTGAAGATTTCCTTTTCCAATCCGAAGAGATTCTATTATGAAGCGCAGTACACAGAGCCATCTACCCCAAGCTCTTACGTGATTCAGGACAAACTCTTCCTTCTTGGAGCAAATCTAAGAGGATATGGGGGGCCAACAGTCCCCAAACAACAAACGTCCCCGAAATACACCCCGGAACCAATTTCGACACTACTGCACCCCAGCAGCTGAGGGAAACCCCGAAAAGCGGGCACTGACCCCGGGGAAACTGACGACACTTATGACCATGGTTGAGCAAGGCAGGAACCCAAACCCAACACAACAAATGTTCCTATGCTCCTGAGGGACAGGGAAAAACCACCGAATCTTTTCCGAACAATCCGCTCCCAGGGCAAAAAATGTAGCCCGCTTCCATGTCATTCCGCTACTCTTTTGCCGGGGGCGGACATAAATACATTTTCAAGGTCCCTCTGGTGCCGCAAGCAAGAAACGCCCAAACCCCTCTCAACGTGGGGCAACGTTGGCCAAATCACAAAGAGGTGCAAAACCCCAAATTTAGAAGCCCCATGACCCCCAAAGCTGTCTACAGGCCATGGGCCACGCGCAGGGCATCACCCAAGTGCACACCAAGGGAGGCATCCCAACGCTGCTGGGGGACTTTTAGGGGAGATCCCCCCTTCGTCCTCAATGGCACCAGACCAACTTGTCAACGCCTGTCTGATAGCCAGGGGGGATCGATAAAGCAGTCACCCTTTCACTCACGTGCAACTCAACGGTTAGGGAAAGGGGCCCAAAACTCTTTTCCCCAACGAGCGCAACAGCTGAACAAAAAATCGAGCTGATTCCCCGGAGAGGAAACGTAAAGATTTTTTGACACAGCCAAGAAAGGGGGGGCAGTCCTTTACCACAAAATCCTGAACTCCATTGAATTTCTGGGCTTCCACCACAGAAATGTTGCTGAAACGGAGTCCCTATTACATTTTTTTCCCCACGGACCCGCCAAAGGGACAATGGCACCCGTGGTCTTCACCAACTGCAAGAACTTGTAGAACGAAAAAACATTGGAAAGGACCGACCCTTTGTTTTTTTTACCATGGAATTTTTCTACGTTGCAGCAAACCCAAGGGAAACGCAGAAAACACTACTATGCTTGCGCCAACAGGGAGACCCGAAATTTCTACCCAGAGCTCTCCAAAACATATACATGTGAAAAAGAAGTCTTTTCACAATTGTCATGTTGATTGGATTTAACGTCCGTGCCAAAACAAAGGAATCAACGGGTGGGCCCCCCCACATTTGACGACACCTGCGGGGCCAGGGGGGGACATCGGGGTAACACGGGCATTTTAGCGGGGAAACATTCCACATTTAAAATTTCCAAAACCCAAACCGGGATTCGAAACCATGACCTTGGATCATAGCCCCCCCTTATCCACTAGGTTTTGGGGCCCCTACAGATTTGCATTTTTGGGAGCCTTCAAACAGGAATTTAGAATGCATCGTAATTCCAAAGACGGGACCCTTTTGGGGCTGTGTACCTTTTGGAAAAAAATTGTGAGAAAACAGATGAAGGCAAGAAGGGGGGTGGGCTCCGAAAAAAATTGGGGAAGTAGTAGAGGGGCTGGGGGGATTGGGTCGGGAGGGAAAAACAAACAAACCCAAGCTGAATTTTTTTGTATGTCTTTTAAGTGGGGAGAGAAGAGGGGTGGCCAAAAATTATTGTACAGATAAAACCCGAGCGAAGCCGGGTACACCCGGCTAGTCCAATTATAAAAAGGCAAATTCTGTCTGTTTTTGGGGTTTATGTCCCCTAAGACTCAAAAAAGGGTCAACCGATTGAAATGAAATTTGGCAGGTTTCGTCCTTGTTTCCCGAGGGTGGGTTTTGGGCAATCTCTAAAAAAAATAAAACCGTTAAAAACCGTAAAAAACTTTAAAAACGGTTCAAAACATCTTTTTCCTCTGCTTTTTTTCAAATAGCCGTTGGGACATTTCACAACGACACTTTTCCAAAATTAAAAAAACCGTTTTTTGGCAGTTAAAAAAAAGATTTTTAACAGGAAAAAAATTAAAAACACCAAACCCTATAAAAGAAACTTTTAAAACCGATCTTCTTGAAATTTTTCAGGGACTCTGTTGTGACCCAGGGTGGTTTTGGGCTAATCTTTAAAGAAAAAAAACCGTTAAAAACCCTTTAAAAAAACTGATAACTTTCAAAGACATCTTTTTTCCTCTGCTTTTCATCAAATGGGCCCTTGTGACATTGCACAGGGACATCGAACCTAGAGGGACTCTCCCATAACAAATCATTTGGGGCATTTCTACACAGTTATTTATACCGTTTAAAAAACCCGGGAACAACACGTACCCCCCAAAAACATCAAAATACAATCTTTTCTTTGGGGCAAAGGGATCCTCGATCGCCACCAAAAATGGGCATGAGTCAAAGGACATATTTGAAAAACATTGGTCTTCGAGTTTTTTTACCGTTATTTAACCTTAAAAAAGCTTATTTTTTAAAATTTAGACCTTCTTGAAAAATTTGTATAACGGTATTTTTAAAGCAACAAGAAACACACACAACCGAAATTTAAAATTTACCCTTAAAAACCGTTTTAATTTAAAATTTTTTAAAAGTTCTTGAGAAAATTCGGGAACTAGCAGTTTTACACCTGAACTGAATCAATTTACACGAACGGAAACTTTAAAAATTTACCGTAAAAAAAAACCGGTTTATAAAA
>JAMYXO010009040.1:0-10157 GCA_033310375.1 Conus canariensis
TCACCATCCCACATTTGCACCCAAGGAAAGATGACTGTTAAATCCTTTGTTTCCACTGTTTTAACAAAGAATACTTTCACCCTTTTTTCCCTTTTTTGAACAAAAGATGACTTTCATCCTTTTTTTCCCACTTTTTTGCAGAAAAACTGTTGGTTCATCCTTTTTTTCCCACTGTTTTGAACAAAAATACTGTTCATCCTTTGTTTCCACTTTTAACAAAGAAAGTTCACCTTTGTTTCCACTTTTTTTAACAGAAAATACTTTTGGGTTCTCCTTTTTTCCACTGTTTAACAAAAATACTTTTGTTCACCCTTTTGTTTCCACTTTTTGAACAAAGGAGATGTTTTTTTCATCCTTGTTTCCACTGTTTGCGAAAGAACTTTTTTGTTCACCTTTTTTTTCACTCTTTTGAACATGTGGGGCTGCCTAAAAGACCCACGGGCAGAAATGTCACGTCTTTTTGGGGGTTTTTTTTTCCTTTTTTTAGGGGCTCATAATTCTTCTTTCCTGTTATTGTTTAAACCTTAAAACCGCCAACATTCTATTTTGCTAAATCCCCACGCCACCATTTTTCCAAAAAACTCTTATTTTATCCCACAATGTAAACCCGGGGATATCTCGGGAACTAAAAAAACCAATTCCCATGCTATTTTTGTAAAATGGAGGAATACCTGTACTTTTTTTTATATCATAAATTTAAAAGGGTAAGTAAAAAACGTTTCAAATTTTAGTACTTCAAGGAAAAAAAAAATGCAAAAAAAAAAAAAAAATTATTTCCTTCTAAACGTAAAAAAATGAAGAAAAATGCCAAAAAACCCCAACAAGGGAGGGAAAAAAACTCCCCCACAAATTGAAACCAAAAGTAGATATTTCCAACGAAAGTGGAAAACAACCAAAACACAAATACCCAATAGCAGGGGAAAACACACCCCCCCCACACACAACACACCAACCAACATGCTTTTCCAAAAAAAAAAATTAAGAAAGAAAAAGGGAACACAAAACACACACACACCCCCCCCCCCCCCCCCCCCCCCAAAAACATACACCACACACACACCCACACACCCCACACCCAACACCACACCCCAAAACCCCATCACCCAAATCCCTTTTTCCAACAGAAATTTTTTTAGAACCCAAATCATTCATGTGCCTTTTCTCTGAACCTTTTTAGAGCCCTTCACATTTATAAAAAACCCCCCAACACGTCCTGGCTCACCTCCAAGGTCAGCGGCCACCCCCCTTCAACCTCGACCACAATGTGGGGCCCCCAGTTTGTGTAATTCATAGCTCCCCCCCCCCCCATACCCACATCAGTCAGTGAACAGCCCAGTCAGTGCTGGCGGGCTAAACGCAAAAACCGGGGCCCCGGGGTAGTAAGGGGCTCTAGTCTTTTCCTCCACATCCCCCTCTCCCAACTATTTGGCCACGGCCAACGTTTCCCTTTTGCAATAATTGGGGCAAGCCCTCACTATCTTGTTTCCTTTGAACTATCGGGGTCTTTTCATCTGATTAAAAAACGACCGTCTTTTTCCTATTTCCAGCACTTGATTGTGGAAATGTAGGGAAAGGGTCAGTACATAAATTTTTGGTGGTGACCAAAGTAAGGGAAAACCAATGGGAAAAATGAAAAACACTGAACTAATATGTTCTGGAAAAGCAAAGGGCTGTGAGCACGGGCCAGACCATCCCCCAACATACGTTTATTGCGGTTTTTTACTCATGAATTTGGGATGAAGTATCGGATTAGGTCACCCTACTTTGTCCCCAAAAGGCGATCGGCGTCCCTTTTGTCGCCAAAAGGGCCTTTGGGGGTGAAAGGTTTAAAGATCATGTATTTTTCGATGAGGGAAAATCAAATTAAACAACAAAAATATTCTCCTTCGCGGTTTTAGGGTTTTAAAGTTAAGACAACAAATAATATTTTCCCCTTTGGGTTGGTTTGTTAGTTAAAGAGTTTTAAGCAACAACAAGTTTCTCTCTTGCGCTGGGTTTTTATGTTTCAAAGGTTTAAGACAAAAACCATATTCTTCTTTTTCTGGGTTTTTCGTTTCAAAAAGTTTAAGACAACACTTGTATTCTCTCTTCCTTTTTTTTTCAAAAAATTTTAAGACACAACTATATTCTTCTTCGATGGGTTTTTGTTTCATCGAGTTTAAGACAACAACTATATTTTCTCTTTTGGGCCCGGTTGTTCGTTTTTAAAGATTAAAAACAACAGCTTTGTTTCCTCTTGTGCGTTTTCGTTTTAAAATTTGAAAAAACACTTAGTATTTTCTCTTTGCGGTTGTTTGTTTTCATCGAGTTAAACAACAACCATTATTCTCTTTGTCTATTTTGTTTTCGAGCTGCATGATGGGAGAGGGGGGGGGGTCCCCCCCCCATGGAATTAATTTTTTTACATGGAAGATGTAAACAAAAGGGGGGCGAAAAAGAAATTGTAATGTTTTGGGGGTTTGAAGTAGTGAGGGGGGTTGTGTTGGTGTTTGGGGGTGTCTTGATGACTATGCAGAAGGGTTTAAAAGTGGGTTTTCGGAATAAAGTCTGTGTGTGTGCGTGTTTTGTGTTGGGTTTGTTGTGTTGGTGTGCGTTTGTCGGGGTGCGTGCGGCGTGGTTTGGGGGAGTAAGATGGTGAAATCAAACTTATCGTTGCTTTGGCAACATCTTTCTCTTCCCTCTCATTTTCTTTGTCCTTCCTCTCACAACAGATACATAAACACAATCATACTCGACATGCACCACACACACACACCACCAACACACACACACACCCAACACACACACACACACACACATAACACAGATACACTCGGTGTGCACACACGCGCTTTGGCATGTTCACCTTTCCTCATTATTCTGCGTGTTTTGGGAGGGGGTTTTCCCCTTCCCAATGTACTGCTTTGTTGGGGTGTGGTTTAAACCTTTCCCAAATAGTACGCTGTTGGGGGGGTTTGGGTTTTGTTTTAAACCTTCCCAAATAGTACTGCTGTGTTTGGGGGTTTCCCTTCCCAATATATCTGTTTTGGGGAATTTTTCCCCCCTTCCAATATACTGCGTGTGGGGATGTTTTCCCCTTCCCAAAATCTTGTTGGAGGTGGGGTCCCCTTCCCCAATATACGCTTTTTGAGGTTTTGTCACCTTCCCAATAGAACTGCTTTTTTGGAGGGTTCCCCTTTCCCCCCCCATATACTCGGGGGTTTTGGGGAGGTTCACCCCCCCAATAAACTGCTGTTGTTGGGGTGGTCACCTTCCCAATTACTGGGGGTTGTTGGAGGTTTTTCCCCTTTCCCAAGTACTGCTGTTTTGGGGTGTTTTTCACCTTCCATTTAACTCGTTTTGGGGTGTCCCTTTCCCAATATACTCTTTGTTGGGGGGGTTTCACCTTCCCCCATTAGTGCTGTTTTGGGGTGTTATCCCCTTCCCCAATAACTCCTGTATTTGGGGGTTGTGTTCACCTTCCCAATAGACTGCTTAGGGGGTTGTTCGTTTTCCCAATATCTCGTATGTTGGGGGTTGTCACCTTCCCATATCGCTTTTTGGAGTTTTGGTGTCACCTTCCCAATATAACGGGGTTTGGGGGTTTCACCTTCCCATTAGTACTGTGTATGTTGGAGGTGCTTTGTCACCTTCCCAATATACGCTTTTTGGGGGGGTTTTCCCCCTTCCCCAATAACCGCGTATGTTGGAGGTTTTCACCTCCCAATAGTACGCTGTATGTTGGGGGTGTGTCCCCTTTCCCCAAATATACTGCGAAATTTGGGGGTACCCTTTCCCAATATACTGCTGTATTTGGAGGTGTGTGTTCCCCTTTCCCCAAATAAAACTGTGTAGTTGGGGGGTGTCCCCTTTCTCAATAGTACTCTGAGGGAGGGGTTCCCCTTTCCCCAAATAGACACTGTTTTTTGGAGGTTGTTTTCACCTTCCAATAGTACTCTGTTTTTGGGAGGTTTCACCTTCCCATAGTACGCTTGGGTTGGAGGTGTGTGCACCTTCCCCAATGGTACCTGATTTTTGGGGTGGTGTGGCCACCTCCCATAACGCGTTGTTTGGGGGGTTTGTTCATTTTTCCCAATAACCTTGTTGGAGTTGTCCCCCTTTTCCCTAACCTGTTTTTATTTTTGGGGCCCCCCCCAAATATACCTGTTTTGGAGGTGTCCCCCTTTCCCCCAATATACTCTTGTGTTGGGGTTTTGTCCCTTTCCCCAAATATGGTATTTTGGGATTTCACCTTCCCAATAGATCTTGTTTGGGGTTTGGGCCCTCCCATAGTACGCGGTTTGGGGGTGTTTTTTCACCTTTTCCAATAGAACTGGGGTTTTTTGGGGGGGGTTGGTGTTCACCCCCAATAGACTCTTATGTTAGGGTGTGGTCACCTTCCAATTACGCTTTGTGTTTGAGGTGTTCATTCCCCAAAGTACTGCGGTGTTGGGGGTGTTGGTCACCTTCCCAAATATCCCTGTTTTGGGATGTGCACCTTCCCAATTACTGTTATTTGGAGGTTTTTTCACCTTCCCCCAAATACTCTTTTTTGGGGGATGTGTCCCCTTTCCCCCGGATACTGCTTTTTTTTTAGGGGTTTTTACCCCTTTAGTACTGCTTGTTTGGAGGGGTTTGTGTTTTGGGGTGGGGGTGGGGGTTTTGGGGGGGGCACCTTCCCAAATACCTGTTTTTTTGGGGGTCACCTTCCCAAATACGGATGGGAGGTTTCCCCTTCCCAATATACTCTTGTTGGGGGGTGTTTTGGGTGTGGTCCCTTTCCCCATAGTACTGCTTTTTTGGGGGGTGTGGCACCCCCAATTGACGCTGGGGGGAGGTTTTTCACCTCCCTTACCGCTGTTTTTGGATGTGTGTGTTTTTCCCCTTTCCCCATAGTACTTGTTTTGGGAGGTTTTCCCCCCCCCAAAAACACTCGTGTCTTGATTTTTTCACTTTTAGACTGCTGTGGGGGAATTTTTTTCATTTCCCATTAAAATTTTACTGCTTTTTGTTTTTTTAAAAAGTCATTCCAAAATATTTTGATTTGAAGATGGGGTCTTTGTTTTTGGGAAAACTTTTCATATGTCTCAAGTTGGGTTTATTTCTCATCTCTGAAAAACCTTTTTTGGTTTAAAGTTTATTTCCCTTTTTAAAAAAACTGTTGCGACTTTTCTGCGGTTTTTATGTCTCCTTTCCACACCACTTTTTTTTTTTTGCAATTCTGTAACTCCCGCACTTCCTTTCAGGCCCCTGTTTTTTTTGCAATTCTGTACTCTCCTCACTCCCTTTCAGGGCCCCGGGGTTTTTTTTTTTTGAGTTTCGCCTTTCACTTTTCCTTTGCTCAATACAAAACCCTGCTAACACGGGGAAGGGATACCCCTTTCAACATTTTGGGACGTTCTTTAGACAGAGACCCTTCCACCTGCATCTGGCTGTGTTTTGTACCCTGATCCCACTTCCCTAGTCCCCATATGTTTAAAACCTTAAAGCGCCAGTTTTTTTTTAGATTTTTTTTTTTTTTCTTTTCTTTTTTTTTTTTTTAAAAAATAGTTCATTGTTTCTTGATTCAGACTATTTTTTGCATGCAAGGGAATTTTTTGTTTTTTTTAAGTAATAAATATTTTTCTTTTTTTGAAAAATTTAATTTTTTCATGTAGTTTTTTAATATACTTTTTTTTAAGGGGGATTATTTTATTTTTTGACTTTTTTTCCTTTTTTTACTTTGTTTTTCAAGGGGAAATATATCACGGGAATAATCTGCTAAGGGGGAAAAGGGGAATCTGTAACACACCTAGCTGTGACCTTAAGCATTGCCAACTGTGCGCAACTCCCCTTGAAAGGGCTGCTCCTTCCTTTACCACAATAACACAAATTTAGTAAGATAAAGGGTTTTTCACTTCCAAAAACATCATCATTCAAAAGGGGGCAACCCCCCTCTCCCCCCCACCGCTTTCCCCTGCCCCCCCCCCCCCTCTTTTACCCCCCGACCACCCTCCCCCTCTTCTGACCCCCTGACCACCACCCTCTCCCTTCCGGGAATCGATATCCCATTCCAACTCACTTCTCCTCGATCCAGCCCCCCTATCCACTCTGTCCTGTCCCCATGACAACTGGGTTCCACATCACACCCCCCTCTATCCACCCGCCTACCCAGTACTGACTCGTTTCCCCATCTCAGCCCCTTTTCCCCCCTCTTCCTATCGATTACTGACTGGCGTCCCCCATCCCCAGCCCTCCCTATCCGCTCGTCCTATCGATGGACTGACTGGGTGTTCCCCATCGCACCCCCCTCTATCCCTCTTCCCATATTGACGATTGGGTGTTCCACTCACCGCCCCCCCCTATCCACCTTCCATCGAGTACAACGGGTGTCCACATCACACCCCCTCTATCCCTCGTCCTATCCCAACTCTCTTTCCACATCCAGCCCCTTTCCCCCCCCCCTTCCATCATTGACTACTGGCCTTCCCCCTCCAGCCCTCCTCTATCCGCCTGTCCTATCCCCGGCGAGGGTTTTTCCACATCGCACCCCCCCTCCCCTCTCTTCCTATCGATTGGGCGCTCTTTCCACATCGCAGCCCTCCTCTACCCTCTTCCATCCCATACTGACCTGTTCCACATCGCACCCCTTTCCCCCTCTTCCTTCCCAGTGACCCTCCCCTTTTTCCTTCTCCCCCCCACACCTCCCCCCTCACACCATCTTTTAAAAAAAAAAAAACAACAATTACCGAAAGCTTTTCTCTTATTATATTTCACCCCCTCGTGCCGGGCCCCAGCCTTTTGGGGAAATTGGCTAGGGGGCCCCACCTCTTTTTTTTAATCACCAACAAATGTCAACATTTTTTAATTTTGGGTTTTGTTTTGAAAAGAAAAAGAGCTAGGGGGGAGGGGTTGGACCACTTGGGATTGGTTTTTTGGGGGGAGTTCAGAATTATAAGGGGGGAACTTAGCGATCCCACTTTTTTTTAGTGGGCATGTTGTTGATTAGGGCCCCCAACAATCTCCCCCCACCCAAAATGCTGCATAGCCAACCGGGGCACAATCGGGGAAAAATTCCCCAAATTTCATATTACCATTTTTACAGGCCCTCAAAATTTTTACCAAGGTCATTTTCCAAAAACGTACCGATTTTCCTTGTTTGACATTTCGGTTTTGAAGGGTGGGCATAAAAATTCACTTTAAGTAAACTCACCAAAATTTGCCGCCCGCCTCCTCCCCGGTCGTTTCTTCTTCCTCTTCTCTTCCTTCCTGTCTCTCTCTCCCTCTCTTTCTCTCCATTTCTCTCTTTTGTCTTTTCCTCTTTCCTCCAAAAACATAATACCCAAAAGTACATCATACATGTCACATAAATATAAAAATTTTTCACCCAAAACGATACAAAAGATGAACAATTGCCCTTCTTTCCTATTTAAGAAACAAATTTAACACAAATGTTTTCTCTGAGTTTTAAATAATTCAAATTTTAAAACAAATTTTTTCTCTACCCATTTTTTCATGAATCTTAACGGTTAAATTTGGGGAAAACTTTTTTCAAACAAGACAGATCTTTAAAATTTTTAAGTTTGAACCACTGCTGCTCTAAACCTCAACATCGTGAGTGACATGGCTTGTTCCAGGGATCCCGCCTGTCAGCCATATTTTATTCACTTCTGACCACCTCCCCTGCCTTTGGCCCATCTTTGGGGTCTGATTCTCACCATGTCATATGGCGAGCCAAAGGTAAAAATCTTCCTCAAGTGCTTCAATCTGCGCATGTTGGTGGTGTGTTGTTGTGTGTTGGTTTGGGGGGTTTTTGGGGAAGGGGGAGAGGGGAAAGGGGGGGGAAGGGGAGAATGAACAGGGGGTTTTTTTTAAACTTTTTGTTTTATTCAAATTCTTTTTTTCTTTTAAACGGGCATACATTTTTAACCACGGGATAACTCATTGGGGCATTTCTTTTTGGGTGGTGAGTGTACATAAAAAAACCAGGCAAAACCCACAGACAGTCTAACCCAATGAATGGGGTTTTCATATAAAATTAATGCATAAACCTTACAACATTGTCTAACCCAATAATGGGAGTTTTCATAGAAAAATTTTCAATCAGTAACTTACAGACATTTGTAACTCTTAATGAATTACTTTTCATTTAAAAATTTTTAATCATATATATTACAGACATTGTCTAACCCCAATGAATGGGCTTTTCATATAAAATTTAATGCATAACCTTTCAACAGCCAAAACCCCAATAATACCTTTCTGAAAATTCGTGCATATACCTTACAACATTTTCCAACTCCTAATTTAATCTTTTCAGTATAAAAAATTCAACGTATACCTTTCAACATTCTAATGCAATTCATCTTTTTAGTATAAAATTCAAACAGTATACCTTAAAACATTTGGGTAACTCCTAATGTAAATCTTTTTTCAGTATAAAAAGTTCAATGCAGAAAAACCTTACAGACTTTGGGGCCAACTCTTAATTTTGCCCTTTTCAGTATAAAAAGTTCAGTGCGTAAAAACCGACAGAAAATCGGCTAACTCCAAATGTACAGTTTTTTTCAGAAATAAAAAGTTCAATGCAGTATCCCTTTAACAGACATCGTCAAACTCCTAATGTACAGTTTTTTCAGAATGACAGTTCAATCCCAGTATCCCTTACAGACATTGGCTAACCCCTAATGTACAGTCTTTTCAGTATGAAAATTAAATGCATTTTACCTTAAAGAAAAGGGCCCAAAATCCAATTAAAGTTTTTTTTCCATATGAAAAATTTCAGTGCAGTATCCCTTAAACAGACATTGGCTAACTCCTAATTTACACCCTTTTTCAGTATGAAAATTTTAAATGCTAAAAAACCTTACAGACCAAGGGCCCAAAAATTTTCCAAAATGAAAGCCCTTTTCAGAAATGAAAAGTTCAATGCAGTATCCCTTTTACAGACTTTGGGCCCCAACTCCTAATGTACGGGTCTTTTCAGTAGAAAAGTTCAATGCAGAAACCCTTAACAGAAAATTGGTAACTCCAATGTACAGACTTTTCGGGCATGAAAAGTTCAATGCAGTAAACTTACAGCCCTTGTCTAACCCCTAATGAATGTATTTTTAAAGCCTTGCAGGTTAAAAAAAAAAAAAAAAAATCTGCCCCTTATTGTTTTTTTGAAGAAATTGGGGGGGGGGGCGGTTTGGGGTTGGGGGGAGAGGGGGTTGGAGGGGAAATGATGAGCAGAATGTTTTTGATCAGTCAGCTTTGAAGCCCCAACAAATTGCTGCCCCAACTGATCAACCATAAATCTGAAATTCATTTTAAAACCCACCCCCCACCCCCCAAAAAAAAAATGTGGGTCCCCCACTTGGGCTTTTTTGTGATAAAAGTACTGTTTTCCTTTTTTAAAAAATTTTTTTGTAAGGTTTTTTTTTTTTTTTTCTTTTTTTGTTTGTTGTTTTTTTTTTTGTTTTTTTTTCACTGCGTTGAGAAGAGAAATGCAGTGTTAGAAAAATTCAGAATGAAAGATTTAGAAAGGGAAAAATGCCAAAATGGCCCAAATTTTTGAAACCCTTCACTCTACAGGGGCAAAGGGCCGCCCGCCTGGTATTTTCCCGGGTGGCTTTTAGATTTTTGTTTTTGAACATTGGCCCCCCTTCCCCTTAAACCCCACAAGTCCGCAGCGTACAGAACACTGAAAAATAACTGAAAAATCAGGGCATACCTTTGGGAAACAAGGAAATGCTCTGCAATTTTTAGAAAGAAACCCCGTGGAGAGCGTGGCAGCAGAGAGTCCTCAGAAAGAGAAAACCCCCTTCCCAAACAAGTGTTTCGGCCCTTTTCTCCCCACAACCCCAGGGGGGGTTTTTCCACACCCGGGGTTTATGACTCCCGGGTGTCCTCTGCTGCCCCTTTTTTTTTTTTCCCCTTTTTGGGACGAGCCCGGCTGGGATTCGAACCCATGACCCTCTGGACAAGCTCATTTTCCACCCTTAAAAGACTCGCGCTTTAACCACTGACCACAGGGAAAACCGATATTTTGTAGGGGAAAAAAAGCCCTTTTGAAGTTCACTTTTTTTTCCTCCTTGACCCGATCCAACTTTAACACCTCTCTGCCGCTTCTGCCATTGCTTTCCCGGGTCCCGGGTTTTTTTCCCTTTCCCCGCAAATGGGGAGCTGTTTCATGAGGGCTGTATGCAGAACCCTTC
>JAMYXO010009041.1:0-10153 GCA_033310375.1 Conus canariensis
GACAGACATGCATGTAGACATACAGACACAGACACACAGACACACAGACACAACACACACCACACACACACACACACACACACACACGCACGCACGCACGCACATACGCACGCGCACACACACACACACACACACACACACACACAACACACACACACACACACACACACACACACACACACACACACACACACACACACACACGCACGCACGCCAGAAGGGAGAGAGAAAGCCAATAAAATCATCAATACATGCTAGAGAGCGTGCGAGCGAGCGAGCGAGAGAGAAAGAGTGTGGGGTGGGGGGAGACGGAAAACTGTATTAAATGTTGATTAAAGCTGAATTAAATGTTGATTAAATGTTGATTAAAGCAGAGTAAAAAAAGTGTATAGACGGTCGGGTGACAGAACGGAAGAAGTAACTCGGAAAATACATACAGATAGAAAGGTTGTTCTGCACAATTCTTAGCCGCTGACAATGCTTGGGTTATTATTGAACAGTAGAGCTCAGACTGTTCGGTATCTTTTGATCTCCCTTGCATCCTTGAATGGCTCCTCAAGCACTGTAGACTCCAAGATTGTCCCCTACACTTTATACTGTTTGCATAATGTTTTTAGTTTTTCAGCAACTTTTTCCCCCTCCACACTTTCGTTGTATTTCATTTACTGCCCTTCGCTGGCTGCTTTGGGGGTGCTGTTTGATTCCTTTTTTTGAACCCTTGATGTGATAACACCATAGAGTTATGGACTGTGGTGTGTCTCTGTTTGACGCCAAGAGCGCAGACACAATTAGTAGTGTTCCATGATGAATTCGATCCAGCGAACGAAATATCTAGATGCAGGCAAAACAAATAGATTTGTCTTCTAAAGAGATTACAATTGTTCTCGCATGCAGCTAGTGAAAGGTTTTCATGCTTGTAAACCCATTATGTGACACTACTAGTTTCGTAAACGTACGTCATCCTCGATTTCTAGAGAAAGTAGAGAACATCCAGCAGCAGTTTGCACTGGTAACAGCAATACAACATACCAGACTTCTGTGTATTTTCTGAGGCTCTGAACTTGACAGTTAATGACAACACATGCTTCATGGTGTCAGAAAATGCAGTTGCTGATATTCGCAACGTTCTGTTTGCGTAAGTAGACGAACAGCTATTGGTGTATAAACTAGCTTCCCGTTGACCTACAATTCGTTTTCCGTTGTTGCTTTCGTTTTTTTTTCTCTCTCTTATGCATGAGAAGCTGCGTTCACACGCTCTCTGAATATAATACTGTAGGTGGCGCGGAGACCTATGATATTGTTGATTTTTTTTAAACATGGAAGCTTTACGCAAGCCAAAGATATGGTCTTTTGAGGGCAACGTTGCCGAAAATTGGAAAAACGTCGAAGCTGAATTCGACATCTTTGTTCAGGCTGCATACGGCGACAAAGACGAGCGCACAAAGGCCTACATTTTGCTTAACTTAGCCGGCAGAGAGGCAATGGAAAAAGAGAAGACATTCACATATGCTGCAGATGTGAGAAATGATGCTGGTGAGATCGTCCAGGCTGCTGAGAGTCATAAGAATCTCACGACGCTCAAAGCCAAGTTCAGACAACTCTGCAACCCTCTGACTAATGTCATCATTGAACGGCACAAATTTAATACCAAGTTCAGCAACCATCAGAGCCTGTGCAGACCTTCATCGCGTCACTGAAGATTCTGGCCAAAAATTGTGAATATCGACCTTAGAAGGACTCGCTCCTCCGTGATAGAATTGTCTGTGGAGTGTCGTCAGACACCCTGAGGAGGCAGCTCCTGAAAGAGAGAGAGTTAACCCTCCACAATGCTATCCAAATCTGCCCAAGTTCATGCGTCTGCTGAGGCACACATTATACAGGTGACACACCAGGCACACATTATACAGGTGGCACAACAGGCACACAGCACACAGATTACAGAACAAGCGGAAGTTAGTGCTGTTGGGAATTCGTGGGTAACAAAGGAGAAATCCGGCATGTGCGTGTGGCCGATTGCACCCAAGAAAGAAAGAACTCTGCCCAGCATTTGGAAAAACATGTTCTGCCTGTTCAAAGCCAAACCACTTTGCCAAGGTCTGCAAGACCACATGCAGAAAGACACCTGGAAGAATCAATGCTGTTGATGTTGATGAACCTCGGGCAGCTTTTGAAATCGAGGTCCTCACAGAAACCCCACAGCGCCATGAAATCCACTGTACAGCAAACATCAACACACATGATGTCAAGCTGAAATTGACACTGGTGCCAAATGCAGTGTACTATCTGTGGAAATCTACAGCAGAGTGAAAGCAAATGAGCGTATCAACAGGTCCTAAGCGATTCTCTACACTTGGCACTGTGACTTTTCGCTGCAGGATTGGTAACACCACAGAGCTGATCACATTTCAAGTCATTGACAGAAAGGCCAACCCCATTTGGTTCTGAATGATGCTTTGCACCTGCACTTTGATTAAATTGGACAAAACAGCGTATGAACAAGGCAATGGAAGTGACGGTTTCAGCAAGATGATAACCACAGAGCGTGCAGATCTATTTTATGAACAGTTAGGAAGCCTACCTGCAACATACATCATGAGAGTTGATCCCAGTGTTCCTTCAGTGGTGAAAGCAGCAAGGAAAATTCCCCAGGCCATGGAAAAGAAAGTCAAAGAAGAGCTGGACAGCATGGTGAGAAAAGGCGTCATCACCTGTGAAACCGAACCCACGGAGTGGGTGTCACAAATGGTCGCTGCCAGAAAAAAAATGGGGATGTCAGAATTTGCTTAGATCCCAGGGATCTTGATAAGGCTCTTCGTCGACCACACTGCCCAGTGTGCACGGCTGATCCCAGGGAACTCGATAAAGCTCTTCGTCGACCACACTGCCCATGTGCACGGCTGATCCCAGGGATCTCAATAAAGCTCTTGTCGACCACACTGCCCAATGTGCACGGCTGATGACGTGGACTCTAGGATCGGGAATGCAAAAGATGCGAAAGCTTGATTTTGGCAGATCAAGTTGGATAAGAAGTCCTCCAAGCTCACAACTTTCAGCACCCCACTCGGCAAATACAGGTTCCCCTACATGCCTTTTGGCATAAATACAGCCTCTGAAGTTTTCCAACAAACAATGGTAAGACTGTTTGAGGGCTACCCGTGTGCAATCATTGTGGACGGCATTCTGATCTGGGGTGCAACCAACGAGGAGCATGACGCCACCCTCAAAAAAATACTTGAAAGAGCCCGTGAAGTTAGACTCAAGCTGAACCTCAGCAAGTGTAAGTTCAGAGCCACAAGCGTCACCTATGTCGAACACAAGTTCACAGACAGGCTTACAGCCAGACCCAGAGAAAACTAAAGCTGTTCGCAAAATGCCACCATCTGAAGATAAGACCGCGCTGCTGCGTTTACTAGATATGATGAACTACCTAAGCAAATTTACCAACGGCTACAGTGAAAAGACGGCTGTTCTACGTGAACTACTGCACAATCACGTGAAGTGGGACTGGACTGAATCTCCTCAACAACCTTTTGATCATTTAAAGGAGGAACTTGCAAATCCTCCAGTGTTGAATTTTTTTTTAACCCTGGAATGCCTGTGGTTCTGTCAGTAGATGCCTCCAAGAATGGACTGGGTGCAGCATGCCTGCAGAAAGAGCACCAGTTGCGTTTGCTTCACGAGCCTTGTCAGATGTTGAACAAGATATGCGCAAATAGAAAAGGAGTATTAGCTGCTGTGTTTGCATGCGCAAGTTTCATGACTTCATTTATGGTTGGCAGCTGACTATAGAGACTGACCACAAGCCCCTGATCAGCATTGTGAAGAACCCACTTCATGCTGCGCCAGTTAGACTACAAAAAATGCTTCTGCAACTGCAGAAATACAACCTGCAATTTGTGTACAAGAAAGTGAAGGAGCTCCACCTTGCTGATACACTTTCCAGAGCATACCCAGAAGAAGCACCAGAAGAAGCAGAGTTCAAATATGACGTCATGACTGTGCTATCCATTTCACCTGCAAGGATGACGGAACTCCAGCAGGAGACACTGGCTGACGTTTCCCTGCAAAGATTGCGAATTACATCAAGGAAGGATGTCCTGAACGTGAACAAAGCATTCCTCCAGATCTAAAACCCTACTTCCCTTTTCGAGACGAGCAGCTAGTCGAGAATGACGTCATTATGAAAGGACAAAGAGCAGTCATACCTGCAGCCCTGAGACAGACGTACGTAGCTGTCCTGCACAAAGGTCACATGGGGATTGAACGCACCAGACAACTCGCTTGCAAAATGGTGTATTGTCCCAAGATGCGCCAAGACATCAGTAATGTAGTCTCTCAGTGTTCAGCTTGCAGTAGCTGTAAAGCTCATCTTCAGAAACAAACCCTCATCAGCCACCCGGTTCCAGAGCTTCCCTGGTCCACTATTGCAGCTGACATTTTCGACTGGGAAGGCCGCCAGTACCTTGTCACAGTAGACTCTTATTCTGGATGGTTTGAAATGGATTTGCTACCAGACACATCATCTCGCACAGTGATCAGAAAGATGCAGCATCTGTTTGCCACACATGGCATACCCGAGAAGTTACTGACAGACAATGGCAGACAGTTTGTAAGTCGTGAGTTCGAACATTTCTCACAAGAATGGAACTTTGCACACATCACGCGCAGCCCATACTACCCAAAGTCCAATGGCCTGGCTGAAAATACTGTTAAACAGGCCAAGCAACTTCTGGAGAAACCAAAGAGAGATGGCTCAGACATCATGCTGGATCTGCTTAACGTGAGAAACGCGCCAAGAGACTCGATGGGATCACCAGCACAACGCCTCATGTCTAGACGTACCCGCACTACCCTTCCCACATCAACAAAGTTGTTGAAGCCCAAGCCCTTGAGTACTATCCAAGTTCAAAGGTATCTCAAAATGGCACGACAGCAGCAGAAGAATTACCACGACAAAACCGCCAGAGAACAGAGACCACTGAGGCCCAAGGAAGGGGTACGCTTGCAAACTGACAAGGGATTCAAAATGCTAGGTGTGGTCAAATCACAACGTGATACTCCAAGGTCGTATACAGTCAAGTCTGACGGGGCTCACTTCGTCCGCAACTGGCAGCACCTGATTCCGGTAAATGAACCCAGACCTCAATGGAATGCACCAGACTACAGCCCACAGAGCTTGATGCAGGCTCCGACAGCTATTCCTCCTTCCCAGGCAGTTCCATCCCTGACCCATCAGGCTTCTCTGCTTACCCCTAGTGCAACCTCACCACCCCGTCCTACCTCCCAGACACCCGGCCATACAGCCAGTAGCCAAACTAGCCCTCCTCCCCTCCCACGCCCGATACCATCATCCTCAGTTCCTGCCCTTGGTTTTTCTCCTGCAGTATCCACCAGCCCAGTGTCCATGCCAGCACAGACCCCTGTTCAGAATCGACGTCCGCCTGTGGTGACACGCAATGGTAGAATTTCCAAGCCTGATCTAAGATACTTTGACCCATGATTGTCCAGGCTGAACTGTGCTGCTTATTTAAAAAAAAAAAAAAAAGAAACCGACTCACAAATACCTGATATTTTGATTTGCCTTAAAACAGTGCTGACACTTTATTCATGTGATGACAGATCCACAACAGTGTATGGTTTATTATGTGATGCGTGGGGCACGCAAAGGATAATTCTGCTTTTGTTTTGTTTTGGTTTGTTTCAATCAAGTTCATTTTGAATAGGGAGATGTAGACCAATCATGTGACACTGTTAGTTTCGTAAACGTACGTCAGCCCTCGATACCAATAGGAAGAAGGGAACTTCCGGCAGCGATTGATACTGGTAGCAGCAAGACAACACACCAGGCTTCTGTTTATTTTCTGAGATTCTGAACTTAACAGTTAATGATAACACATGCTTCAGTATTTATAATACGTTTTCTTAGTTTTATGTCCCCATGACAGCACATACTTCAATATTCATAATACGTTTTCTTAGTTTTATGTCCCCATTTTCTCCATCTTCAAGCATGGTTTTGGTCTTTCTGAAGTTCAAATCTTTGCCAAGTCATTACTATGGCGGAAGATTTGTTAGCCTGCACTTGTTTCCCCCCACTTAATTGTTCGGCAAAGATAGAAAGGTTGGTAGACAGACTGACAAACAAACAGACACACAGACACACACCAGAAGGGAGAGGGAAAGACAACAATTCATCAATAAACGTTCGAGAGCGAGAGGAGGGGGGGGGGGAGGGGGAATGGAAAACTATTATTAAGCGTCCATTAAAGCAGAATAAGAAACAAAGTATGTAACTGTGCAGACAGAGGGTCAGGTGAGAGAACGGAATAAGTAAGTAGCAAAATACATAAAGATAGAAAGGTTGGCAGACAGATTGACAAACAGACAGAACCACACACACACGCACACACACACACACACACACCACACACACACACACACACACACGCGCGAGTTGTGCGCGCGAACACACACACACACACATACATATGCACGGGCGCGCGCGCACACACACACACACACACACACACACAGAGATGTAGAAGAGAGAGAGAGAGACAGACAGACAGACATACACACATATATGCACACACACACACACACACACACACACACACACACACACACACACCAGAAAAAAGAAAAAAAAGAGACACGAAGACACAGAGAACGTAGTAAGTACGGATTCATAAACACGATATCTAAACCGAATACGTAGACAGAAAAACGAAAAAATGAAACCTCAGCAAACAGAGATAGACATAAAGGCGAGCAGACAAACCTAAGGGAAGGAGAGGGGAAGGTAGTGGAGGAAGAAAGGCGAAAAGAATGAGGATGGGGATGGAGCGGGGAGGTGAAGGAGGTTAGATGCCATTCATTTCTCTTCTGTCAAGACAGGCCCTATCAGGAAGAGGATCATTATCGTTCATTATCCGCCCCCTGACAGCTGCTGCGCGATGGAATCGTGGGAAGAGTTCTTTCAGCAAACTAGCTTCCTCTCTCGAAGTTTCCGATGATGTTAACAACACAGCGTCACCTCGTATTGAGTACAGGCTTCAAGGAGAGAAAGAGGGATGGAGGGGTAGTCAGTGGGTGTATGTGGTTTCATTGTGTGGCTTGTTAATGTGGCTTGTATTTCTTGCTTGCTTTTATTCAAGTTCTGTCTTAATGGCGAGATAAAACAAACAACAAACAAACAAAAACACAAAACGGTCATACACACAAAAACCCACTCTCTTTGTTGGGTACATGGGATTAACCCTTGCCTGTCTATACAGAGAGTGTCTGCAGGAGTAACAGCCTGCGTACGCAGAGAGAAAGTAAAACAAATATTCAAATTAGAACAAGATAATGCACGCAGAAAGACAAACCAGAAGCGAAAACATCACTCATAGTTATTGGGTCAATCTGCAGTCTGGAGAAGTTAGGTAAAAAAACCCCATAAAAGTGAGGATTAACAGCAAAAAAAGGACTCACCAATCGTTTAGTTTACTTTGTGTCACGTGCCTTTGATGCGTATTGCGTGACATGGTCATTTAACTATGACAGTATAATTGCATTCTTGAAACCGTAAGAGCATTTGGTTTCAGGTGTATGCAGAATGTTTCGGTCTATGTTGTTTATGCATGCAGTTATCATTGTGCAATAATCATTTCTGTGATCCTATCATTTCTGGAATTTACAACTTTCACTTTTGTTCCTGCTCCATCACACATCTGGATCAGAGTCATCAGAGAGGCACGGCTGATTGTGCCTGTGCTCCCTTGGCATCAAATGGAGATATACCAAAGTGTAAAGTTCTGTGGTAGTCTCACCACCACGGGTTCAAAAATAGAATCCGACAGCACCCCCAAAGCAGCCAGTGAGTAGCAGAAAAGTAAAACGAAAAAAAAAATTCGGTAAGGAAATAAGTTGTTGAGAAACTAGAATTATCATGTTAGCAGTATAAAATATAGGGGAAAATCGTTGGGCCTATACTTGAGGATCTACTTAAGGATGCAAGGGGGGGGGGGGGGGGGGGGGTCCAAAAACGTCCAACAGCCATAGCGGTCAGCTCTGTTGTTTAATAACCCAAGCATTGTCAGCCGCTTAGAATTGTGCACAGCAGTTTTCACTGGGATCTCCTAGGAGATGCAGTCTCCCACTGTTTGACCAAACAATATTACGTTAAACAATTCAGGGAGTTGGGAAAAATATGCGCAGGATAACCATTCCTCCGTCATCACATTAATACTTTGGGAAAGCTTTCAACAACAAAAAAAGAAAGAAAGAAAAACAAAACAAAACGGGGGTGGGGGTGGGGGGTGGCAGGGGAAGAAAGGAAACAAGAACGAAAAAGCAGTGAAATATATCAGAAATATTAAACCCTTCACTAGCAACATATGGAAACCCTTTAATCCATCTTGAAGACATAATTGTTTAATGAGAAAACACACACACACACACACACACACACACACACACACACACACTCTCTCTCTCTCTCTCTCCCTCTCTCTCTCTCTTTTCTCAAAAATTCATTACATTCGTCTGAATAACATTACATTCATAAAAACAAAAGTTGTAAGAAAGAGTAACATTATTTTGTTTATCTACATATTTATCTTTTTCCTTCATTGATAATTTTCCTTTTTTTTCCTTTTTTATTTTTGTTTGGTTTTCCTTCATTTCCTTTCTTGCCACGTGGATATCATCCTTTCTGAAGGGGCGTTGGCCTTTCTCAATCAATTCCGAGTCCTAATCTCTCTCTCTCTCTCTCTCTCTCTCTCTCTCTCTCTCTCTCTCTGACGCACACCAGACACACACACACACAACACACACACACACACACACACACACACACACACACACACACGTGCGCGCGTGCGCGCACGCACGCACGCACACGCAACACACACACACACACACACACACACACACACACACACACACACACACACACACACACACATACACACGCACACTTGACGTCATTGCCGGCAGTCATGACGCCAGTGTAAATTACTACAATTATATAAGATATAGAGACGAAAGAAAAAATGGAAGAAAAACCTACAAACTAGAAAATAGATGGTAAAACAAACGGAAAAGAAGCACCTCAAAGGATGCTTGGTGACTGGTTGTTCAGACAGCATGGAAACTTGCTTGTTTACCTTTTCAGTTGGTGCCAACTGATACCGGCACCTGAATTCCGAAACCGAAATATAAAACCCCATTCCTCTTTCTTTCTGCCTCTCTCTGTCTCTGTCTCTGTCTCTGTCTCTCTCTCTCTCTCTCTCTCTCTCTCTCTCTCTCTCTGTTGTGCACGTAAATACACGCACACATACACACACACACACACACACACACACACACACACACACACACACACACACACACACACACATACACAGATAAAAAAAATAGACAGAGAAATAGAGATAGAAAGATAGACGCATAGTCAGATTGACTGACTGATTGATACACTAGTAGATAGATAGGTAGTTATATAGATAGAGATAGATATATGGATAGACAGATTCCCCTCTCTCTCTCTCTCTCTCTCTCTATATTATATATATATATATTATATATATATATATATATATATATATATATATATAAGCTGCTCTGTAAGTTGCTGGAATGGTGCTCGGTTACATCCTTGGAATTTATTGGTCTATTATGATTCAGTCCCTTGCGGATTCATTCCAAGAACTGGCTCTCAGCACTTGTGTCTTAAGAGGTTATCTTTTTATATTTTCTACTTTTCACCAGAAAATGTAGCTTGTTTTGCTGTTTTATGATTTCCTTTGCGTCTTAGGTAGCACCTTTGGTTGGTTTTTTGAAAACTCGACAAACACTACGGTATTGCACACCAACCTTTTTCTGGGATATCATTCTTCTTAAAACCGAAAAGGCAGAGGAGTCAAGTTACCACTTTCCGCGGTCACTGAGGAGAAACAATCAGGTTTGGAAATACTGGTATCTGACCAGGAGTTATATGTTAGTGAATTTCTTCCTATTGGAGATTGTTTTCCTCTTGGAGACTATAAGCTTGCTGAAGGCTCATTTTGAGAAGCATTTATTATTCCCATTCACTCTCTCAAGCACATACTGTTAGTTAGGTAGAATTAACTACCACTGCAGATATGAATGCTTATCTCCCCCTATT
>JAMYXO010000902.1:0-27500 GCA_033310375.1 Conus canariensis
GAAAGCAGCAGCGGGGGATAAAGTACGCGAACCACGGATTCAAACCCCCCTCCACCACCTCCATCGTAAAACCAAAAAACGGATGTTTAAATGTGGAGAAAGGGGTTTTTTAAAAAATGCTCCCAAAAAAGATAACTTTAAAAAGGAAAAAATTTTGGGGGGGGGGAAAAACCCAAAGAAAACTTCCTTTCTGCTCGCGGCAATATGGTTTGGCTCAAAAAACTACCTGTTCTCGCTTTTTGGCTTTTTTAAAAGAACCAGAGCTTTATGGCATCTCTTTTTCCCCCAGTCCCAAAATGACGCTTTAAAAAGGTTTGGGGTGACGTCGCTCTTTTTTCTAATCGGGGCTGACTGAATTTGACAAAAAAAGTAAAAAAAAAAAAAGGGGGTTTTTCTCGTTCGGAAAATTGCTCTTCACAGAAAAAAACCAACTCAGCAAAAACGACTGACTGTTGTTTTTCCCCCCAAAAACGGCACAGCAACACTGCAACCGCAAAAGGGCAAAGGGGGAAAATAAAAAAAAATTTTACAAACACCCTCATTATTCAAGACGGGAGCACATTGATGCGGGCCTGAAAAGGAAGACTTTAAGGAAGAAATTTCGGGAATTTTTACATTTTCGAAGCAACAGGGAACGTGTGACCCCCAAAACTCATCAAAACTTCCCCTTTCAGAAGGGGGTTTTTGGGAAGTGCCCTCAGAACCCCCACCCCGGTGACACCGCCAAGCGGACAAACTTTTTCCAGTTGACCCTGCTGTCCCGCCGTAAGAGAGTGGAACATCACTGGGGGGGGACTTCATCAATGTGATGCGATTTTGGGCAAAATCTGCCGCTCTGATCCAACAACATTTGGCTCACAGTCATAGCCACGTCAGCTTCTCAACTCAGCGATTTTATGACGTTTAATCTTAATGAAGTGAAAACCTTTGAGCCCAACAGGGGGCCACAAAAAAAGGTAACAGGGGAAGATGTTTTGGGGTTGCCGCAGATACCCCGTTTTTGCCTATCTTTTTTTTTAATGGGACACCCCACATACTTTTTGCTTCTCTGCCCACCTTTTCAAACTTTTTCCGGTCTCTTCGCTCACTTTCTCAAAAATTTCTGAAAATTTTGGGGGGCCCTTAAAAGACAGTCGTGAAGACCCATTTTTTTTTTTGGGGGCCCCCCCTTTGGAATTCTTTTCCTACAGCTTAGGGTGCCCTTTCCACATTATCTAAACAATCAAGTTAAAAAAATACTTCTTTAGGAAAGCCTTCTTCAACCAAAAATTCTAAAAACTTTTCTATTATGACCGACTTTTTTATGTACTGAAATCCCTCCCTTTGTTTTTTTTACGCTTGAACCGATGAACTAATTTCCGCCTGTGTGGGTAGTGTTTTTGTTTTTTGTGTTGTGTGTGTGTGGTGTGTGTGTTGGTGTGGTGTGTGTGTCGTGTGGTGTTTGAACACATGTTTTCCCGAGTTTTTTGAGGTGTGCGAGGGGCAATGATTGCCCCCCAAAAATTTTGCGCTATAAAAAAATTTCCATACATTATATTATTATTATTATTATTATTTTACTGAACCTGTATTGCCATGCAGACGGGGGCGCGCGAAAATCTTTTCGAACCCACCCTCTGCATTGACCCACCGTCAACACTCACCTGATTAAAGGGGTACACAAAAACAAAAGCACACGCTTCAGTTTTTTTCACGGAAACAGAGTCGAATGCGGGGGAAAGAAAACGGTGGCAATACGCAAGTGGACAACAAAAAAACGAAGAAAACCCGGGAAAAAAAACCCCAGAAACGGCAGAGAGATTTGCAAAAGACACTCACAGACTAAAAAGAAATACAGAAGACGGGTGATCAAAGAGGAAAACGGTGAAAGTTTTCAAGATGATAAAAAATTTTGGAAAAGGGGGAAAGGATCTCATTTCCTGTCAAAAGTTTGATATCAGAGTAATGATGTTGACGAAAACATGCACTTGGGTGAAGACAAAAAAGGGTGAAAAAAGAACGAAAAGAAACGGGGCGGCCCAGACCAAGGATGAAGGGGGGAAAAAAGAAAAAAGAGAAAAACTAAAGGAAAGAAGGAAGGATCACATGGGTTGTAAAAAGGCAAAAGACAGTGGAGCAGATAAGTCAAGATGATACAAATTTTGGGGGAAAAAAGAAAAAGAGACAGAGGAACAAAAGATAATTTGGGAAAGGGGATGACTTTGATGTTAAGATCGAGGGGAAACAAGGGAAACGCCTGAAAAATTTTTGTTCCGACCAACGAAACTTGGGGGAAAAAAACTTCAAAAACCCTTTGACTGCCCCCCACCAATTTGCTCCTGAAAGAAAACCCTTTAACATCTTTTCCCGCCAAAAAGGAACACCATCTAGCACGGAAACTGCCTGTACAGACTTGAGTGCAATATTTGTGGGGACTCCAAATGCCCACAACCTGATTCGTAAAAAAAATTTTTGTTTTTAGTCAAAACTTGCCAACATTTTTTCCAAACACATTTTTGGGGAAAGGGGGAAGAATACCAAATGAAAGGGGTTCACCTCTGTACATGAAAAAAAGGGGAATGAACTAAACCCCTGCACTGCCCTCTCTTGGGGGAACACCCAAGTTTCTTCACAGTGGCTTTCCCGGGCCTCTGGGGAAATGGCTGGCATACCCAAACCCCCCCTTTTTCCCCTTTCCTGGACGGGGGGGAAAACCGGGGGAGGAATTTTCCAAACCCATCTTTTCGCCCTTTTTTAAAGAGTGGTCAGTGTCAAATTTAGGATGGTTTCTGAAGATGGACTACAGAGATGGTTATACCCATCTTAAAGATCCGCCCGGGGTGGGTTTTGATTGTATGTTTTTTCGTTTTTGGGGGTTTTTTTTGGGGTTTATTTTTTTTTTATTTTAAAGGGATTTAGAAGTAAAGAAAATAACAAAGGCTAAAAAAAAATCTATCTTGTAAAAAGACACTTTTCAATCCAATTTATTTGTTTTTTGATGTGCTGTCATTGTTTCATTTGTTTTTTTGATGTGCTCCATTTTTTCCCAAAAATTCGATTTATTTTCCATTTCAAAACTTTTGATTTAAAATTTCAAAACTTTGGCAGGGTTTAATTGGGGGTGTGTGACATTTTATTTTTTTTGGAAATGAAATGAGGCAGGGAACATAAACAAAAACAGAAAACAATGGGGTAATTTTGCTCCCAAAAAAAAAACCCTAACCGAGTAATTTTTAAAATTCAACCCGGCCAGCTTTTTAAAACTTGAATAAAGCAACAAAAACATAACAAAAAACAAAAAATTTGGGGGAAAAAAAAACAAGGCGGTCAACAACCAATTGTTTTCATAGTAATGCTCGGAAAAGTTTTGGATTTAAAAGGGGGGGGGGGGGGGGGGGGGGTTTAAAAAGGGGGGAAAAGAAACTGGGAACATGAAATTAAGAAAACATATTAAAAATTTATAAAAACTTTTTCACCTATTCAAAGGGGAACCATCGCATTCCCTTTTAAGGGGCAGAATATTTGTATGCCTCTCCAAGGCCTTTCGCCCGGGGGGGATCGGAACCAGGGGGGAAAAACCCCCGGGCGGTTTTTGTCTGTGCTCCCCCCGGGTTAAATAGAGACACACCACATTCCCATATACGGGGGTTTTCCCAAACCCCCAAGGGTGCAAAAAAGAATCCAATAGCCCCCCCCCAAACCCCCGGGGGGAAAAGGGGTAGAAAAAAAAACCCCAAACAAAAGGGTGGGGAGGATAAAAGTTGCGAAAAACTAAATTTTATACTATTTATTTTTTATTTTCAGCAATTTTTTTCCCTCCCCACCTTTCTTTTGGTTTCATTACTACCCTTCACTGTTTTTTTTGGGGGGTGCTTTTGGGAAATCTTTTTTCCCCCCTTGGTGGGAGAACACCACGGTTTTTAATGGACGGTGGTTTCAAAAATTTTAAACGCCGGGAAAGGGGCAGAAAACAACCACCCCGTGTTTTCCCTGATGATTCCAAATCCAGGGGAACAAAGGGGCCGGGAGCGGGCAATACAAAAATCTGCCTTAAAAAGGGGATTGGGGGGGGTTTCCCCTTACACATGAAATTTTCATATCTGAATATTTTTTTTTAAAATTTTCTGTTCCCATTTTTTCCCCAAATTTTCAAACCCCCCCCCCCCCCCCCCCCCTCCCCTTTAAATTCCCAAAAATCTTTCCGAGTCATTACTATGGACGACAAGAGTTTTGCCCCCCCCTTTTGTTTTTTTCCCCCACATTAATTTTTTCGCAAAGTATTTTCTGACTTATTCAATTTTAAAAGGCTTCCCAGCCCTTAAAAAAAAGTTACTCTGTTTTGGGTTTTTTTTTATGGGAGAAAAAATTCCCCACTTTTTTACTTTTTATTGTTTTCTGTTCCCTCCCCTCATTTCTTTTCCAATTTTGTTTCGTTTTAAAATTAGGTTTTTTTATTTGTTTCGCCGCCCTGTGTTTTGTCTTTTGATTTTCCCTTCCCTCCTTGGGGGGACCTCAAGCGTAGGCTCAAAATTGTCCCCTACATTTTTACTATTTGAAAAAAACCTTTAGTTTTTCAGCAACTTTTTTTCCCCCCCAAAACCTTTCATTTGGTTTCATTTACTACCCTTTACTGGCTTTTTGGGGGGATTTTTGGGTTTTTTTTTTTAAAACCCCTTGGGGGTAGAAAAACCACGGTATTATGGACTTGGTTTTCATTTAACGCCAGGGACGCAACAAAACCCCACCCGGGTTTTTTCCCATGATTCTTTTCCCGGGACAAAGCCCTTGGAGCAGCAATAAAAAAATATCTCCCTTTTTAAAAGGGATTTTGGGGATGGTTCCCTTATGCAGAAATTTGAAAGTTTCATATTTTGTAATAGTTTTTTTATTTCATGTTCCCAGTTTCTCCATCTTCGAACCCCCCCCCCCCCCCCCCTTCCTTTTAAAAACCCAAAAAATTTCCGGTCTTACTATGAAACAGTTGAGTTTTGGCCTGCGCTTGGGTTTTTTTTCCCCCCTATTTGATTGTTTTTTATGTATTTTTTTTTGACTTTTTTCAAGTTTAAAAGGGGTGCCCGTCTTTAATAAAAGTTACCAAGGGGTTTTTTTTTCTTTTGGACAAAATTTCTATGTATTTTTTCTGACTTTACAAATTTTTTTTAAAAGGTGGCCATCCCCTTTTTTAAAAGTTACTCTTTTTTAGGTTTTTTTTTTTGGGGGCAAAAGTTAAACCCCACTTGTTTACTTTTTTTATTTGAAAATTAATTGTGGCTTAAGAAAATTTTCCTTTTGTCGTTTGAAGTGTTAAATTTTTGTAAAAATGTTTCATCACTCCCCCCCCTGCCAATTTACCTCTTCTTTAACTGAAACAAACCTTTTTCTGTATACTTTAAAATTTGAGAGCAAAAATTGTTTAAAGTTTTTTCCCTCTGTTTTTCTTTTTTTTTTTCCCTTTTTTTTTTTCTTTTAAAAAAGTTATAGACGGATTTGTGCAAAAACCTTTTTTAAACAAAGTCAAATTCACTTGACTCAACCACCCCACAACCAAACACTCACACCTCACACCCCCCACACACACACACACACACACCACGCACGCACACACACACACACAACACACACACACAAAAAACACACACACACACATGCACGTGAACACACTCACCTTAGGTAAAAGTTTTTTCCCAAAAAAATGGGCCTTTTTCCACTCTTTTACCTTTGTTTCCCTTTTTAAATTGGGGTTTAAAAAAAAAAATTAAAATTTAATGAATAGGCCTAAATTGCATTTCCCGTATTCCCCGCATCACAAGATTCAAAAACCAAATAAGGTGACCTCAAATTTGATTTTCCTTAAAATAAAGCAGCTTTTTTTTTTTGTTTGTCTTCCACAAACCAACTGCCAAATCCCCTCTAAAGTAATTTAGTTGGAAAACTGGACGCGCCATGGAAAAATTTAAAGTGCCCGTTTCCCCTTTTTTTTGTTGTGTTTGGGGTGTGGGTTGTGTGGTGTGTGTGTGTGGTGTGTGGTGTGTGTGTTGTGAATTGTGTAATGTGTTGCGTGTGTGATAAACTTATTTTTGTATGTGTTAATAGACAGTCCCGACATTCACAAAAAAACACGTACAACACACAAGTGCGCGCCGCGAGCAAGTTTGCCCCAATCCACAATTGGCTTAAGTGATTCGAGTTCTGACGTAAATAAAACAGTCGCCACAAATTCTTTTGGAACCAGATTGAAGGTTTCATTCTACAAAAAATTTGCGTTTGAGATTCTTCCCTATAAATCTATTAATAACATTACACGTATATCCAGAAATGAAGAAAACCGGTAAGATTTATCCCCATTATAAGCCTAACATCATTGGATTGTCTCCCTGTGCTTTAAATGAGCTTTAAACAGATAAATATAATTGCATTTAATGATAGTGTACGAGTCTCTGTTACAGGATATAACCAACGTCGGTTGGAGCATTATCCACAGATGTGCAATGGCTAACTCGTTAAGCGAAATAGTAGTGGATCTAAAAAATTTCCGCTAAAACGTGCAACGTGAGTAAGTGAAACTGACGGATACTCAAATGAAAAGTCAAAATTTGTCTCCCCTTGCACTTTCGAGCTTAACCGAGTCTTCGACTGTATTGGAGATTTTCACCAATCAATCTGACTAGTGCTGCAAACTGCATGACAAGAACAGTTGGGGCACATAAAAAAGAATAATAAAATTTGGTTTGAATAAAAATGTTGATAACAAAAATAAAACAGTCAGAAGGCTAGTTAAGACAATTCAAATGATCAAATAAGCTCTACGATTAAAACAAAAGCATATAGTCAGTGAAAGAAAAGAATAACATAACACCAACTTCATCGTGAACGAAGTAAGTCTCTTAAAAATAGCAAGAGCCAGAACTGAAAGAGCCAATCAATGATCCGATTTGACATTTGCAAACACTTACGTCAGTAAAATAGGAAATCATTAATCTAAAAACAAAATCACTAACTGAACAATGCATGAACACATTCTTAGCGGTAAACAATGAAGCATTCTCAACATCACAGTTTGTAAGGATAATAGACTACTAAGACAAACGGGGAAGCTGCGTCCGATGGTTTCTTTGATGATCCTATTTCACTGCATCAGGTTCCTGCCAGTAGCGGTAATCATCAATACTGCACAAGTTGAAGTCTTTGGACAAAATTGCGTTGGTGAAATATTAAAAACATACATGCAATACATTAATCGAGCATTTTGTCATGTTATTCCATGACCTGTTTTTATTTAGTCATCTTTTCGGAGAGAATGCTCGAAATCCATCAAGCATCCGTGCATAAGAAAAGAAAAATGAAGAAAAGCTCTGATAACTACATTTTGATATAAGCAACTTGCGAAGAGTGTGAGTCTCGCTTGATGATGAGATGTATAGTGTAGCGAATACACATTTGTTCTGGACGAAAGGCTCACTAAATGGCAGAAAGAAAGAGAAAATTGTGCAAGCATACTAGCAGGTTTTAGAGCTAGCTTTATTACAAGTGACCTGTATGCAATAGTGCAAAATGTTTGCTTAAGAATATCAATTGTATGTTGCCGTTGTGAATTTTAGTTAAAAGCCTTTGAATTTCGGTGAATATAAATGCACTATGGACAGTCCGAGGAAAACTGGTGTAAATGAAAAATTGCCCTGTGACACCTTAGATAGGTGTTTATGACTCAGGTAATTGGCCTGTATATATGATACAACTGTACCATCAAATTATTTTGGAATGTCCTAGAGTGCGAATAAGGTTGTCTTTGAGCCCCCTAACTTTTCCTCATTTTTTTTACTAATAAGCTGTGGTGGCAGCTGTGGTATCTTATCAAGAAGAGGTAAGCATGGTATTTCAGCTTATCAGGTGCTATGAGAATATTTTTCTATTATTATATGCTAATGATGTAATTCTGTTTGTCCTGATATTCAGGACACACTTGGTCTACATATTCATCAACCTACTAAAGATAAAGCAAACCGTTTGTGCTTGACAGTCAATTTTGATTTATAAAAAAACATTACGTTATTTAGAATAAGTATGCATTCATCTGTCCAGATAAAAGAAATGGTTTTGTGGAAACGATTGAATTAAGATAACTAATTCTTCTTGGAGTCTATACTTTTTACGACAAAAATTGAGCATTACTGCTGTTTTGTTCTAGATACTTGCAGGTGAAAGGGAAAGTGGGGTAATTGAGAAAGCAGCAGACTTACAGATAATTCTGAAAACATTTAATAAACAGATTGAAATCAATTCTGATAGCTGGTTTGGGACTTGAGGAAAGAAATTAACACATTGAAATTGTACATACATTTGCTTAAAAGTGATTTTGTTATTTTTTTTTTTTTATTTTATTTTTATTTTTTTTTTTTTTTTTGTTTTATATTTAATAATCTTTTTTTATTTTTTTTGTTTTGTTTTATATATTTTTTTATTTTTTTATTTTTTTTTTTTTTTTTTTGTATGTTTTGGGTTTTATTTTTTTTTTTTTTATTTTTTTTTATTATTTTTTTGTTTTATTTTTTTTTTTTTTTTTTTTTTATTTATTGTTTAGTTTTTTTCAAATGTATGTACATTTCTATGAGATCACTAACTTTCTCAGACCCCAAACAGCTACTCAGAATTGATTCAATCTGTTTAATAAATGATATTCAGAAAAATCTGTAAGTCTGCTGCATTTCTCAATACCCCCCTATCCCATTCCTGCAAGTCTCAGACAAAACAAGCAGTAATGCTCAAATTATGTTCGAAAGTATACTCCAAGATGAATATAGTTACTACTTCAATCTTTCCACAAAACCATTTTTTTCTCAGACAGATAAATCCCCTCCTTTTTCTAAAAAAACCGTAATGTTTATTTTTTTAATAAATCAAAATTGACTTTCAAGCACAAAACGGTTATTGCTTAAATCTTGTAAGTATTTATTAATCTGTAAGACGCAGTAGACAGAATCAGCACAAAAGAATTACATCAATTAGCAAATAATAATAGAAATATTTCATAGCACCCTGGAATAAGCTCGAATACCATGCTTCCCTACTTCTTGATAAATCAATAGCCACTTATTAATAAAAAAAATGAGAAAATAAGGGGCTCACCAGACAACCTTAATTCGCACCTCAAGGACATATCCAAATTAATTTTGAATGACAGCATGAACATATATACAGGCCCATACAGAGTCATAAACACCTCTAAGGGCACAGGGCAATTTCTCATTTACACCAGTTATCCTCAGGGACTGTCCATATTGCATTTCTATCACCGAATCAAAGCTTTTTACTAAATTCACAACGGCAACCTACAATTGATATCTTAAGCAAACATTTCTTGCACTAATTGCATACAAGAGGTCACTAGTAGCTAAACTAGCTCTACAAACCTGCTAAGCTCTGTAGCAATTTTACTCTTTCTTCTGCCATTTAGTGAGTCCTTTCGCTGTATCAGAACAAATTGTTTACTCTACTAACAATACTAGTTAGGTGCTAATCACAGTAGTTATCAAGCTTTTTTCATATTCAATTTTCTTATGCACGAGGCATGATGGATTATAGAATTCCTCTCCGAAAGATTACTAAATTAAACAGGTCATGGAAAAACATGGACAAAAATGTCGATTACTGTATTGCATGGTAGTTTTTAATATTTCACCAAACAATTTTGTCAAAGCCTTCACTTTCCAGTTATTGAGATTACCGATACGTACAGGAACCGCAGCTTAGAAATAGGCTTCATCATAGAAATCATCGGACGCATCCTTTTCCCGTTGACTTATGTAAAATCCTCTACAAACTGAGATGTTGAGACTAGCTACATTGAATACGCAAAAGTGTTCATAGCATTGTTCAGTAGTGATTTGTTTTAGCTTAATGATATTCCTATTTACCTGACGTAATTGTTTGGCCAATGTCAAATCGGATCAATTGATTGGCTCTTATCAAAATTCTGTCTCTGCTATTTTTAAGAGACATCTTTCGTCGATGAAGTAGTGATTTGTATTCCTTTTCTTTCACTGACATAGCTTTTTTTATCGTACGAGCTTATTATGATCATTTGAAATTAGTGCTTACTAGCCTTCCTGTACTGTTTTCTTTTTGTTATCACAGTTTTTATCAAACCAAATAAATTATTATTCTTTTAATGTGCACCAACGTTCATGTCAATGCAGTTGCAGCACTACAGATTGATCTGGTGAAAATCTCAATACAGTCGAAGACGGTTTAACGAAAGTGCAAGGGGAGACAAATTTTGACTTTCAGTGTATCCGTCAAGTTTCACTTATCCGTTGCAACGTTTAAGCGAAATTTTTTAGAGTCCCACTTTCGCTTAACCGAAGTTACCATAAAAACTGAAATCACAACCGACGTTGGTTATCTGTAAACAGAGACTCGTACTATCATTAAATTGCAATTATTTTTAACAGTTTAAAGCCATATAAGCCATCAGGGACCCATCCAATGTGTTAGCCTAATCAGGGAAAATCTCCGGTTTTTTCTTCATTTTGGAATATACGTGTACTGTAATTAATAGAATCTAGGAAGAAATCACAAACGCAAAATATTAGTAGATATTGAAACCTCAATCTGGTCAAAAGAATTTGTGCGACTGTTTTATTTACTTCAACTCGACTTCACTTAAGCCAATCGTGGGATTTGGGCCAACTTGCTCGCGCGAAGGTGTGTGTAGGAGCTAAGTCCTAACGTGTTCTGCGAAGAGAGATTTTCATGCCCTTCGCTGACTGTCATTAACCACATACACAAATAAGCTATACACACACGCACACACATACACATATTCACTAACACACACACATGACACACAACACACACACACGAACACACACACACACATCACACACACACACATTATCAAGAGACAGGCACCTTTAATTCCAGTGGCAGCGTCCAGCTGTTCACAACTATTAACTAGAGGGGAGATGGCAGGATTGTTTTGTGAAGACAAACAAAAACAAAAAGCTGCATTATTTTAAAGGAAAATCAAATTTGAGGTTCCACCATTATTTTGGCTTTGAATCTTAGGATGCGTGAATACTGAAAAATGCAATTCTAGGCCTATTCATTGAATTACCTTATTTTGATTAACCAAGTTTGAATGGAAACAAAAGGTTAGAAGAGTTGATAACAAGGACCATTGTTTGCTAATAACATTTTATCCTAAGCGGTGAGTAGTGTCCACGAGCATGTGTGTGGTGTGTGTGTGTTGTGTGTGTGTGTGTGTGGTGTGTGTGTGCGTGCGTGCGGTGTGTGTGTGTGTGTGGTGTGTGTGTGTGGAGTTGGGTGAGTGTATTGTGTGTGCGGTGGTTGAGTCAAGTGAAGATGCACATTGTTTAAAAAAAGCTTTTGCACGTAAATCCGTCTATACACGTGATAAGCAAAACAAAAGGAAAGAAAAGAAAAAGCAAACAGAAGGGGAAAAACATTAACAATTTTTGCTACTCAAAATGAAATGTATACAGAAAAAAGGTTTTTGTTCTTCAGTCTCAAGAAAGAGGAGTGATTGGCAGGAGAGAGCTGATGAAACATCATTTACAATAATAACACTTACAAAACGACAAAAGGAAATCTAAGCCACAATTAAAGAACAAATAAGCAGTAAACAAGTGGGGTAACTATGCTTCCCAAAAGAAAACCTAACCACAGAGTAACTTTTTATTCAAGACTGGCACAGCCTTTTAAACTTGAAATAAAGTCAAGACAAATACATAGACAATCCTTTTGCTCCCAAAAGAAAACCTAACACAGAGTAACTTTTATTCAAGACTTGGCACAGCCCTTTTAAACTTGAATAAAGTCAGACAATACAAAGACGAACAATCGAATAGTGCGGGTAAAAAACCAAGCGCAGGCCAACAACACAACTGTTCATAGTAATGACTCTGTAAAAGATTTGGACTTAAGGAAGGGAGGGGGGGGGGGGGAGTTTCGAAGATAGGAGAAACTGGGAACATGAAATTAAGAAAACATATTTTACAGATATGAGAAAACTCTTACAATTCTATCTGCATAAGAACCATCGCAATCCCTTTGAAGGCAGATATATTTTGTATTGCTGCTCCAAGGCTTTCGTCCACTGGAATAGAACGTCATCAGGGAAACACGGCTGGTTGTGTCTGCGCTCCTGGGCGTTAAATAGAGACACACCACATTCCAAAATACCGTGCGGTGTTCTCACCACCAAGGGTGCAAAAAAGAATCCAATATCACCCCCAAAGCACCAGTGAAGGGTAGTAAATAAACCAAATGAAAGTGTGGGGAGGAAAAGTGCTGAAAAATCTAAAGACATTATGCAAATAGGTGATAGAAATGTAGGGACAATCTTTTGAGCCTACGCTTGAGGATCCACCCAAGGATGCAAGGGAAGATCAAAGACAAACACACAGACAGGCCAGAAACAAATACCAAATAACCTCAGTTTAATCGATACAAAATTGGAAAAGAAATGAGGCATGGTGACCAGTAAACAATACAACATAAACCAGTGGTGATAACTTTTGCTCCATAAGAAAAACCTAACACAGAGTAACTGTTTATTCAAGACTGCAACAGCCTTTTAAACTTGATACAAGTCATACAAATACAATAACGAACAATCTAATAGTGAGGGAAAAAACAAGCGCAGGTCAACAACTCAGTTGTCGTCATAGAATGACTCGGCAAAGAATTGGACTTAAGGAGAGGGGGGGTGGGTAGGGGGGGAGTTTGAAAATGGAGAAACTGGGAACATGAAATTAAAGAAAACATATACAGATATGAAACTCTTCACTAGCTGCATAAGGGAACTACATCGCGCAATCCCTTTTGAAGCAGATATATATGTATTGCCTGCTCCAAGGCCTTTCGTCTCGTCCGCTGGATCGGAAACTCATCAGGGAACACCGGCTGGTTGTGTCGCGCGCTCCTGGCGTTAATTTTTAGAGACACACCACAGTCCATAATACAGTGGTGTTTTCACACCACCAAGGTGCAACAAAGAATCCATAGCACCCCCAAAGCAGCCATTGAAGGTATAAATAGAAACCAAATGAAAAGGGAGGGGAGAAAAAAGTTGCTGAAAACTAAAGACAGCAAATATTATAAAATTTAGTTTTTCAGCAACTTTATCCTCCCACACTTTCGTTTGTGGTTTCATTTACTACCCTTCACTGGCGGCGTTTGGGGTGCTATTGATTCTTTTTTGCACTCCCTTGGGTGGTGAGAACACCACATATTATGGACTGTGGTGTGTCCTCTATATAACGCGCATGAGCACATGACACAACCAACCGTGTCTCCCTTGATGAGTTCCGATCCATGCTGAACGAAATGGGGGTGGGGGGGGGGGGGGGGAGCCATGGAGCAGGCAATAACAAAAAATATCTGCTTCAAAAGGAAATGCGATGGTTTTCCCTTATGCAGCTAGTGAAGAGTTTTTATATCTGTAATATGCGTTGTCTTAAATTACAATGTTCCATTTTCTCCTTCTTCAAACTCCCCCCCCTCCCCCCCCCCCCTCCTTAAGTCCAAATCGTGCCGAGTCATTACTATGAAAACAATTGAGATGTTGACCTGCCGCTTGTTTTTTTCCCCACTATTAGAATGTTCGTCTATGTATTTGTCTGACTTTATACAAGTTTAAAATGCTGTGCCAGTCTTTTCCCCCCCCCCCCCCCCCCCCCCCCCCCCACCCCCCCCCCTTATAAAAGTTACTCTGTGTTAGGTTTCTATGGAGCAAAAGTTTCACCCACTTGTTTTACTGTTTATGTTTACTTGTTCCCTGCCTCATTTCATTTCCAATATAAGTACAAAATGTCACACACAATAAAACAACTGCAATGCTGAAACGTTCACTCAAAAAGCATAGAAATGGAAAATAAATCGAACTTTGGAAGTGGAGCACATCAACAAACAAATCGACCCAATGACAGCACATACAATAACATCATGTATGTAATGCTGTCAATTATACACAAGATATGAGTGATTTTAGCCTATGTTCATTTATCTTACCATTCTGAACAGCCTAAAATGACAAACAAATAAATAAACCCACAAAAGAACCCAAAAACAAAACAAACATACAATCAAAACCCATCCAGGGCAGGATCTTCTAAGAATAGGCTATAACCAAATCTCTCAGCTAGTCCATCTTTCAGAAACCATCCTAAATCTTGACACTGACCACCTTTCAAAATGGGCGCAAAGACGAGCGTAGGAAAATCCCTCTCCTGGCTTTCCGCCGTACCAGGTACAGTAAGAGAGGAATGTATGCCGCCACTTCACCTAGAGTCGGCGAGCACACTGGTGAAGACAACAAAGGTTGTTCGCAAGAGAGTGGCAGCTGCAGGGTTTCTCAGTCTCAGTTCCCCAGTTGTTCATTGTACAGAGGTGAACCACTATCATTAGGTATTCTTCCAGATCTTTCCAAGTGTTCTGAAAAAGTGTTGGCATGTTTTGACATGAAATCAAACAAATTTTATCACGAATCAGTTTGGGTGGCGCGCATTTGGAGTGCCACAAATATCTGCACACAAAGCTCTGTACAGGCAATTTTCCGTCGCCTATGATGGTGTTCACATTGAAACCGCTCCCGAGATGTTGTCAGGGTTACTTTTCAGGCAGCAAATGTGGTGTGGGCATACCTAAGTTTTTGCATGTTTTGTTCCTCCAAGTTTTCGAGTTGGTCGAACAAACATTTCTTCAGCGTTCTTCGTATGCATCGATCTTAACATCAAAGTCAGCTCCTTCAACATTAATCTTTTGTCCCTCTTCTGCTCTTTCTCTTTACAGATAATATATTCATCTTGACCTTATCTGATCCACTTGTCTTTAGCTTTTCACAACCCAGTCCGATCCTTCCTTCTCGTCTTTACGTTTTTTCTCTTTTTTCTTTTTCCTCCCCTTCATCCTTGGTCTGTCCGCTCTGTTTCATTTTCGCTTCTTTGCACCCTTTATGACTTCACCCAAGTGCATGTATTTTTCGTCATCATCATTACTCTGATAGTCAATCTTTATGACAGGAACTGAGATCCTCCTACTTCATTCTTGATCATCTGAAATCTTGCACCGTTTCCTCTTCATGATCACCGTCTTCTGTATTTCTCTTAGTCTGTGACGTGTCATCTGCAACATCTCTCTGCCGTAGCTGAATTCTGCTTCCCTGATTTTCTTCGTTTTTCGCTTGTCCCACTTGCGCTATTGCCACGTTTGCTCTCTGTGCATGCAGACTCATTTTCCAGTGAAATAAAAACATAAACAGAGAAAAAGAACTGAAGCAGTGTGCTTGAGTTTTTATCTGTGTACCTGACTCATTTGAGTGGTTACGGCGAGGTCCAATGCAGAGATGGGCTTCAGAAGACTGTCAGCAGCAGACCTTCTGCATTCAATACAGGATTCAGTATAATAAATAATAATAATAATGAATAATAATGTATGGATTTTTCTATATAGCGAAATCTTGGGATCACTCATTGCGTCTCAGCACACACACAAACACTCGCACTAACATGTTTCACACACACACACGCACACACACACCAAAACAAACCACCCCCCCACACACACACACACTCCACACACACACACACTCACACACACTCACCTACCGACACAGGCGCACTTATTACAAGTTCATGCGGTTACAAGCGTAAACAATACAGGTATGCATGCATACAAAAAAAGTCAAGGTCATAATAGACACTAGCATTCAGATATTATGTTGAAGAAGGCTTCCAAAAGAGTATGTTTTGATAACTCTGACTTGAACTTTACGATAATGTAGGCAGGTCACGTAAGCTGTCAGGAAGAGAATTCCAAGAGATGGGCGCACTAAAGCAAAATGCTCTCTCACCGACTGTCTTAAATGAGCGCATAGCAATTTTTCAGAAGTTTTTGAGAATATGAGCGAAGAGACCGAGAAGTTTGATAGGTGGACAGAGAACAGAAAGATACTGTGGAGTGTCCCCATCAAGAAACATAGGCAAAAACTGCAGTAACTGCAGGCACCCAAGTAAAAAAAACAATCTTGCCGTGTTACCTTTTATGCCTGGCTCCCTGTTGTCATCAAGTGTTCATCTCAATTAAGATCATCGTCATCGATCCGCTGAGTTGAGAAGCCTGACGTGCTATATGACTGTGTGAGGCCAAATGTTTGTTGGATCACGAGCGTCAGATGTAGCAACATCATCATCGAGACATTGATGAAGTCCTCCGCAGTGATGTCCACTCTCTGTACAGGCGGACAGCAGTGGCTCAAAGACTGGAAAACGTTTGTCCGCTAGGCAGTGTCATCCGGACTGGTACTTGCTGAAGCATGCACTTCAACAACCAGCCTTCCTGAAGCATTTGCAGATGAGTTTTGTGTCACACGTCCCGATGCTTGCTTCAGCATTGTAAGAGCTTCCAGAAATAAATTCCTTCCTTTAAGTCTTCCTTGACATGCCTTCTCAATGTCAGCTCCACGTAACTTGAAATAATGAGGCTGTTCTGTAATGCATTTTGACATTCCTGATTATGTCCCTGATCGACAGGTTGCATGTTGCTGTCTCGTTTTGGTGTGTAAAAACAACAGCTCAGTCGTTTTCAGCTGCCGTTGGTTTTGTCCATGTAAGAGCAATTGTCCAGAACGAGAGAACCCTTCTAGTTTGGGCTTACAATTATGCTGTCAAATTCAGTCAGCCACGATTAGAAAGAGCAGACGTCACCAAGCCTATTTCACGCGCATACTGCACATGGCAAAGAAAGATGCCAGAAAGCACGTGGCTTCTTAACTTTGCCCACACGCGAGAACAGGTAGTTTTCTGAAGGCTCCAATTTTCCCCCCCAAATTAATGCAGCAGAGCGAAAGGTAAGTCTTTCTTGGTTTTCTTCCCTCCTAAAGCATTTTTCCTGCGAAAGTTTAGTCTTTCTGGAGCATTTCCAATATAGACCGCTTTCACCACATTGAAAACTCCCGTTTTGAGATGTATCGGATGGAGCGCTAGCTGGAGATGTATTTGAATCCATGGTTCGCGCTAACTTGATCCACGCGCTGCTTTCTCCATGCACTCGTTATAGAAAACGATGTCATGTCGTGATTTAAACCCATCGTGCATCTCCAGCTGGCATGACCAACGTTCACAAGCGATTTTGTCGGCTTTCTGCTTTAGTAGTGGAACCGGTCACCGGTACATTCGCTAATCTGGATCTGCTGAACCAGTCCAGTAAGCTTGTTAAAATCCTGGAATAAATCAAAAAGTAAATTCATAAAGTAAGCCCAAATCTTTCAAATCCAAACTGTCAAATGAAAACATCGAATACATAGAGTAGTAAACCTCCTGAGGTCAATAATGTTAAATAGCTCTGAAGGTTGCATCCGCGCACCCATCCCGGCCCAAGCCGACACATTCTTCTCATTCCCTCTTAACCTCCTCCCCCCCCCCTCTCTCTCTCTTTTCTTGTCTCTGTAATAGGCTACTGCCCCCTACACCCACCTCTCCTCTCTGTCGTGTGTGGTGTGTGTGTGTTGTGTGGTGTGAGAGGTGTGTTTGTGAGGTGTGTGTGTGTTTGATTGTGTGTTGGGAGGGTTGGTGGGTATATGACTCGCTGTGATTCAGATAGCAGACATCGTCCCCACAAACATGCACACGTACAACACACACCACACACACACACACAGCACACACACACACACACACACACACCCACACACAACCACACACACACACACACACACACACACACACACACACACACACACACACACACACAGGAAGAATACACATGTGCGAGCATGCGCGCTATCGCTCATGTATAGGGTGTGTGGTTCTTGTGTGTTGATCATGTTCAGCTACTGAACTACTTGTTACTGAAAAAACCGCGTGGCATTTTAAATAGGCTTAGTGTTTGATTGTAATTGCAGTTGATTACGTTTATTAAAGTTCGGTTTTCATTCTTTCAGTTTCGGTCCATGGTTGCAACTGAATGAAGCTTTGAATAAAGCGAAATATATTTTGCACTTACTCCGGGTGTTTTTGTATAGTTTTTTTTAACCACAACAAACACACTCACACATCACACACACCATCCTTCCCACTGTACAGAGTAGAGAGGTAAATAAACAAAACAACATGCCGATATTGGTTGACGCAGTCGATCTTTTGATTTTGTACTGCTGTTGAAGGCAGCTTTGTATTTCTCTTTATCCCATTCAGAATGTTAGTTAATGTTGGATTGATAGAATGCCAAATTCCTCTACAATAGAATTTCCTTTTCTCTCAGGATTGGCTTCCACCGCTGATAAGTCGACCTTCTCCACCAGTGAAAGCGCTTCAGATTATACGCCATGCATTTTACACAATACCCTATCAAGCAGAGCTAGATCTAAACATTTTTTATTCGGCCACAAGGAAAAAAGTCTACACCATAAAATGAGTCCTCTTCCAGTCCAAATATTATTCAGGCCGACATACACTTTCTGAATGTAAAAAAGCTGTCAAAGCGTGCACTTTATTTCGCTTTTTTCTGCTTTTTTACATTCTGTGTACTGTGATGTGTGTCCACAAGTATCTCTGCTTTCGTGTGCATGTGTATTTATATTAGTGGTGTGTGTGTGGTGTGTGTGGTGTGTGTGAAGTTTGTGTGTGTGTGTGCGCGCGCCGCGCTCGCCGCGCGGCGAGCACGACGTGCCGCATACATTACTGACGTCAGAGCTCGGCGCTTCGTTACAGTTTGTACTTTTACCAGAGACTGAAGAGAAGGAAACCATTTGCAGCCACAGACTCGTCCCAGTGTGTGCAGCCGCCATGCTTTCTCACAAAACGTTCGCTTATCCGTCGGGACATTGTCTGTGTACGGGACTTCGAATAAGTTCCAGTATCCGAAGTTTCGCTTATCCATCGTATACCTTATCAGTTGAAAAATAAGTCTGCCAGAGAGCTTTAAACCGGGAAATGAAATTTGCTTTCAGTTATCCGAGGTTTCGCTAACATTTTTCAGCTAAATCTACATCCACTGTAGTTTGTTAACATCAGTATGCCGTGCAGAAAAAGCATCTTGTGGAGTTGTTGGCAAATTTGCGAGATTTAGTTATTCTTCTTTGTAACACAACAGACAATCTTGGACCATATGATCAGATTTAGAAACAGTAGGACTGTTGGCAGAAATCCCCTCATTTAAAGATTTCATTTGACTCCACAGGAAAGTGCCATGAATCAATAAGACCACCAACAAGCAAATAGCATCTCCATGTAGAAAACAGATAATCTGACCTGATGACAAATCTCAAACAACACCTTACAACAACATGGAGAAAGATAAGTTTAAATCACCTCTTTTCGTCACCCAGCAAGCAATCACCAAGAATTGCGCATTAACAAGAAACATAGATTTCTAATCAAATGAACACCAAATTATGTACACTCTATTTTGATTTCCTCTGTGAAATTAACAGCAGAATTAACATAAGAATTCCATCATCATACATCCATGTCAGAGAATAATTAATCATTTTTCTCCTCTAGTATATTCGTTCCAGTTCCCTTGGCAATTAAGATCACCACCGATCACAGCAATCTCATATCCCGGTATTTGTTTAATGTGAAAAAATATTTTCTCTAAATTAACAACGCCATGTTTTAACTTTCTTAGGTTGTCACTGTCTATATCTGGTTGGGACATAAACACAAATCCAAATACGATATCTCTTCTCACAACTAGAAAACAGATTTGTTTTTACTTTGACAGCCATCAAATCATTCTTAGAAATTAAATTCTAATTACGAACACGAAATGACTAACGATTCTATCACTCTCATAAAACCCTCGAGCGTGAATTTCTACCTGTAGAGAAGTTTTCTTGATAGGGACTGTAAAATTAAAGTGGTCAGGACCACACCACTGAAATCAAAAGAATCATCAACAAATGTATGAATAAGAAACAAATCAAATGGAGAAACATAAAATACATTAAAGGCAAAAACATGTAGTTTGATGAAATACAAATTTTCAACGAGCTGAAAAGAAGAAAATTCAACTCCATCAGGATGGTCCTTTCTGTCCTGTTGGGCGGAAACTGCCCTTGCAGATCGCGGGGCCCGAAAGCAATTGCTTTCCAGGTACTTTTAGGTTGATACAGGAGGACAGGGAAGGAGACAGTAACTGGCCTGATGGTTCCCACATGTCCGTCCGCCTCGACACCGCTTCTGCCTCTGCTGTCATGGAGGCCAGGACATACACCACGCTCACTGCTTCACGTGCTAGACATCATCGATGTGATGGAAGAACCTTTCCACTGATCACTCCTGGTCATGGCCGACCGTTCTTGTGATCCCTTCCCTCTGTCCCGTTGGCTTGCTGAGAAGGAGGGGACGTCCATGGGAGGTCTCACTGCAACTGCTTGCCATTTCAGCATAGGTCCTGGGATCTAGTCTTTGGTTCCACCACCAGCCTCTTTCACACCTGAAGGCCACCTCCTTCTTCCTCGCCTGGGCTACAATGGCGCCTTCCTTCCTATATGAGAAGTCGTTGCCACTCGTTCTTACTCCTTTGGCTCGAGCTTGGCTTAAGTAGTGCGTGGTTTCCTGATGATAAACATCTTGTATCTCCACCGACTGACATTAAATGATCATTGGTTTGGGCTGATTGCTCTCGCTTTGACTTTTGTCCTTCACATAGAGAAGAGAGAGAAGAGAGAGAGAGAATCGAGAACATACATACATACTAGGATAATACGCGACATGCAGCACGTTTAAACACACGCATCGCATGCAATACATAAGATATTTGTTTTCCATCAAAGCTAATTTCCCTTTGCACTTATATGCCTCCTTTCCGAACATTGAAATATTACTTCTTTGCTTATATAAATCTGAAGGCCAAGAAATGTAATGTTACCTGATGTCAACTACGAAGCCGATTTTGAAGACCAGCCAATACGTCAGACAAATGACATCATCAACAGACAAATAATGTTATAAAAACAGTTTCCAGAATAACTTTTTTTTTTTTTTTTTTTTTTTTTTTTTGCTGTCGCAACCTCTAGCGCCAACTCGGAGACAGTGCACCCACGCGTCTCATTCCGACATCCCCGTCCACAGCCGCAGACACGATCGACCCCGCCGCAGCCCCGCATCGGCAATCCACAGGGAAGCAGTCAATGTCAAGTCGCCAAGAGGCAACACCAACCGGAGGAGACACTGCACTGCTGCCGAGTCACTTCGTGGTTGTTCAGTGGCACCTGTTCTGATCTAACTACGCAGGACCGCACCTACAAAGCCCCCTACTGACGACAATAATTGCTGTAGTCGGGAGCCGGCTAGTGAGCTCTCCTCCGGAGGAGCCCCGTTTTCCACGTCCGTCCAACGACAACCCCACTGACATCGCCGATACCGGTTGACACCTCTACGGAACCAAACCAGACCACTACGCGGAAGGACATCAAAACTAAAGTCCACCATGAAGAAGGCATGAAGGAGGCCACAGAATTATTGCGACATTTCTTTTTATGCTGATCGATGAGAATAAGGCTGGAGATTACGATGATGCTACGGATTTCCATTTCGGGCTGATACTAATGACAGGGCTGTACTCTACGCTTCCTTTCATATATATCCGGTGTCAACCAGGCACGAGAGATACAGGCACCTGCAGTGTTAGGTCAGGTAATTTGAGCTACACACTCAAAACGCATCCATTAAGTTGGATGAAACACGACTGTGTGGTCCCATCTTCCCAACTGAGTCCAAGCAAACTCAACTCTTTGTAGGAGGCCGGTCGGGGCCGTAAAAACACACATGACTCTGATGGGAATCGAACCCACGCACCACCCCGAGCCGGAGTCGCGACGCTACGTTAACCACTTCGCCACGGCGGGCTGTGTTCCAGAATAACTTTACCAAAAGCACGCACCAGTATTCTTTCACCAACGTCGATCACAAAGTCAGTATGAAAACAGAAAACATAAACAGGACTAAGAACATCGACCTTACTTGCACCAGCTTAATAAGGTAATAGCATCAGTGAACTCTTTCCACATCATACACTTGCTTAACACATGTGTACATGCTTTAACACAACACAATACTTTCCCTGAAATTCCGGTTTTATAAGCAATAAAGGCACGATAATTTCCATTCAGAGAATCAAAAGCTTTACGAAAATAAAAAGCAACCTATAACTTTGTTTAATAGTTGGCATTAAAACTTTTCAACACAGACTCATGCCTCATTCATCCTCCCCCCTCACACGGGTCATCCATTCGCTCTCTTTGTCTCTATCTCTCCATCATCTCTCTCTCTCATCACACACACACACACACACACAAAGCACCACAGCACGCACACATGCACACACACTCGCACACTCACGCGCGCGCGCGCATACAGAGAGAGAGAGAGAGAGAGAGAGAGAGAGAGAGAGAGAGAGAGAGAGAGAGAGAGTGCAATCAATGACTGCAACTTAATTCACTAATGATACACTCTGCAGACGCCCTGTGTGTACCATGACTGCTGTCCTATATTGTGCCCATATTACGTCCTGCCCCACAGCCCTTGCTTCACTGTGACGTGGATAACAGACCCTATGACCAACCTTAGTGTTGCTTACATGGAAAATACAAATGGCTACCAGGGGCAGCAAGCTTGCATCGCTATATTCAAGTCTCTTTCCTTTGCCTCCAAACATGTCTGTTTGGTCATCATGATCACTTGCTGTATCATCTCAATCGTCAGTGTTACGTTCCAATCAGCCCGTCGACACGATTGCAGATGGTAGGAAAAATGAAGGAAGGAAACGAAGGCCGTGACAACAGATTACAAAGAGCTGCTCTGTTTATCTGTGTTGTCTTATATCAATCTCGACTTCCCAGATATATAGTCCAATGACATTGCCATTGTAGCAATTTCCAGAATATGATGTGTGCAGAAAGTACCACACAACACTTTCCTGATGGTGAAAAGAGTCATCTGGTCGCTCTTGCCATCTGACAACTCTATCCATCAACGTTTTTGAGCTTATCTTGGCCTGATTTGTCTGGCATCCGACGAACACTGAGAGGGTTGTGTGTTTGTTCTTGGAAATTAACAACAGTAACTACAAAGCATGACACATGGTTAGGGTTGTAAACTCCTCCAAGGAAATTTCTCTGTCATCAGAAGTGGATCGACAATAGCTAGTGCATTCTATAATGTTTGTCGTCACGTCTGGAATCCACCCAAGCGAAACGTCTATACGATCATTAAATGGCCACTGCCACGTCCAGAATTTTTTAATGTATTTTGCATAGCTTACATAATAAACACTCTCTCAGTCTCCTCTCTGTCTGTCTCTCTGTCTCTGTCTCTTGAAAATGATAACATTTTAATACAATCAAAAAAATCGAGTCACATGAAAGATTATTTTGCCACAGAACCCTTCTCTGATATCAGTTGGGAAACATCCCCCTTTTGTAGTATTTCTGAACATTGTGACAATGAAGGTGTAGGACCTGTTTCCCACCATTAGGAAGGGACCTGGCTTCACAGGAAATCTTCCCCAGTATTGGTTGGTGGGTCTGTTTGGAATTTGATTTGTTTGGCATTGAAGCAAATCTTCCAAAAAAAGTGTTGACTAGCTTGGCAGTTGGAATTTTACTTGTTAGGCTTCCAGCAAAATTTTCCAACAATGTCTGTTGAATAGTGTTGAGCTTTATACTTTTGGCTGTGCAGCAAATATACCAACAAAGCTGACTGGCTTGGCTGTTGGAGTTTCATTTATTTGGCTTTTAGCTTTGGGAAGCAAATATTCCAACAGTGTTTACTATTTGGAGAGATCTAGTGGACATATATAGACCAAGAAACCACCCTCTCCCCCTCGCTTCCCTAAAGTGGGCCCTTGGTTTTTTTATGCTGACGGGTTTTACAAATAAACCGAAAATTTGCAATATGCTTATTGGTGTTGGTGGTTTTACTGTTCATTTATTGCTTCGCAGTAAATCTTTCAGCAGGGTACACTGCTCGTCTACTGGAATGTATTTGTTTAGCTTTGAAGCAATATTCCAACAGTGTTTTACTATTTGGAGAAGATCTATGTGACATATAAGACCAAGAAACCACCCACTTCTCCCCCTCGCTTCCCTAGGCAAATAATTCTACAATGTGGCTCTTTAAATGAGATACTAACGATATGTGCATTCTGTTAATGCTATGTTAACTCATTGAACCTGCGACCGACAAATGTTCGGCCGAGACACGCCCTGTCCTAGCGCCTGCAGCCGGCGCAAATTGTCGGTCGGCGATACCCACTTACTTTCACTTCTAATTGCATTAATATTCATTGGGAAAGGGAGCTTACTTATAGTGCATTCCTTCCCAGTGATTTGGCGAGTGTTCGATTGCTGTTTTTGAGCAGTTTTACGTGTTGTTTTTCTCGTTTTAGGAGCCAAAATAAGGCAAACGAGCAGAATACACCGTTAGACAAGACATACATGAGATCTTCCTCGACGTTGACTCCGATATCGACCCCGAAGTGGCTGATTTAGTAGTCGGAAGATTGTGAAACTTCTGAAACTTCGTCGATTGCGAGTCCACGTGGTGACAAAGCCGCCGAATGCCACGCAAATGATTGTGAACATGCGTGACAACAAAAAGTAGGGTTTTTTTTTTAAACCAACATTTTATTTTAAAAAAATATCACAAACAAAATATTCACAAGAGAGTCTGACATTTTGACATAACATAAAAACATCTATTCATCAGCAAGTATGCAAACTTCAAGTTTCATTCGGTAGATTTTGAGATATAGTATGTTTATTTGGTAATCATAAATTTTGCTGTTAACTCTCAAACCTTCAGGCTGGGCGTGTCCTTCTGTCGTAAAATGGGCAGGGCGCAAAAGGGTAAGCACGTGTCTTGATTCTTGTCGTGTGTTTGTGCATGTCCAAATACATGCACACATATGCAAGTTTGCATACTATGTGTGCATGTGAAGACCTGCATATGCACGTATCAGGCAGTATATGAATAAACAAAACGTGGGATTGGCAATTCAGAGGATGGTTTATTATTTTACATCCATATTGACAGGAAAAATACAAAACAGTAATTTAAACTAACAGTATGTAAACAGTGAATCTATCAGCCTCAAATCTGTGAGTTCAGGAACATACTGACTCAAGACCTATCAAAAATTGTCACCTCATTACAGATCGCCACCGTTCGCATTAAAAATCTAGAAGCCTTCCTGTAAAACGTATGTGAGAAAAGAAGTTTAACATACTTAATATCTCACTCCACTATGTTTCCCAAATGAGATGGTTCCAGTCTCATTTTAAATCGATCAGAACCAGCTGGAGCCATACTTCGGGCCCAGTTACTCTGGGAACTAATGGTGCAGGGGAGGATTCAGAAGGCAGTGGATGCATTATAGATCAGTCAATGCACAAAGTCAACGGATGGTTTCTAGCAGGTAAGTATGTGATTAGCTGTCGTGATCATTAGATGGTGGCTGGCTGTTCAGTGTTTGGTGGATGGTCAGAATTTGAAGGAGTTAGCTCCATGTCCCAACAGCCTTGCTGGTCCTTCAAAACTCATTGACATCATCAGTCCCTTTAACCCTAAGGTCTTTTGGGCAACACGTAAACTAATAGTCTTTTCTTTTCTGTTTTTAGGATTCGCTAACGGTCAGACTTGTTCCATTCGTTAATATTTGTCCCTCCATGACATTTTGTTTCTGGCCCATTCTTCTGTGTCCTGGTGCAGCGCCCTTCTAAATGCTTACTGCATGTGCGGGATGATCCAGAAATGTGACCACACCATTTCAGTTTTCGTTTCGTGATTGTTGTCCACGAGGTCTCAAAGGGGCCAATTGGCTGCCTCAATTCTTTTTTCGCATTTTTTCATTAGTAATCATGGCCTTTGCTGGATATGTGTGATTTTGCAATAGCATCTCACTTCAAATGCCTGCACTTGTTCTTTTGTAGATCTGCCGTCAGGTCCTCGTTTCACAAGCACAGATGCAATAGATATCACCAGTGTGCTCGTTATTCCTACTTTGCAACTGTGAGAGATGTTGTTGCAGATGGTCTTGAGTTTTGAGAGCGCTGTTATACTTGGGCCATTCTTGAAGAGGACTTCTGTTTTGCGACCCTTCAGCTTCAGCAGGTGCTCTAGATACCACGAAGCTGCTTACTGTCTCAAGTTTTTGACCACTAGTCTTTAAATGCTCTTTGACGCCTTTGATGTAATCTGTCTTTTTCTGCACTGCCAGATGCTGCAGATGTTTTTGCCTAGGCGATTTAACATGTTGGGCAAGTTCTTCTTCCTACCCACACAAGCGGTTCTACTTGCACGCATTTAGGTCGGTCAGATGTGAGAGTATTTATGAGTAAGTCGAAGAGACCGGGTAGGCTGAGGTCGGAGGATATATAGTTATAGTCTAAAGTAGTGATTCATGGCGTCTGATTTCTGTGATTTCTCTCCCTTGCCATTTTTTCCACCTGGACGCCTGAACATCCATAATTTAGTCTGGAACAAACTGATGCGTTGTGCAGCTGGAAGTAATCACAGAGAACAGAAAACGCTGAGACAACTAGATACGAGCGACTGCAAAATCGAGAATGCAAAATTACGGGGAGGGGTGGGGGGAGGAAGAGAGACAGAGAGAGAGAGAGAGTAGAGAGAGAGAGAGTGAGAGAGAAGAGAGAGATAGAGAGAGTAGAGAGAGAAGGCTGAGAGAGAGAATACATCCAGGGGGTGAGAAATGAGACAGTAAGAACAGAACAAGACAAAACAACTACGATTCAAGCGAGTGCAAATGGGAAAATACGAAAATGAGTGTGGTGTGTGTGTGTGTGTGTGTGTGGTGTGTTGTGTTGTGTGTGTGTGTGGTGTGTGTGTGTTGTAATTAAAGTGAATGTCCACGTCATCGGGGTGTTTGCTCCATTTGAGCCAATGAGTGAACAGTTGACTTCTAAACGTCACCACAAGCTGGTGCTGTTCTCATGATCTTATGCTGCAGGTCAGCATGTGGAGATTTCACCACTTAGTATTGATCTTAGGTTCTTGATTTAGAGCGGAAGCAGAACCTGCGTTTGGTGATACAATTTTACATGCTGTGCAGCCATTCCAATGTGACATGAGAGGTAAAGGAGGTAACAAGATTAGTTTTTGTTTTGGAGTCATAAAAAATGAAAAATAGAAAGTCGTGTTTTAAAATTGACTGTAATTGTACAGTATGAATACCCCTTCCTCCATCAACAAGGCAACAAATTGTTGTTCTAACAGCTGGCACGCCCAGCCAGTAAGGTTATATTCTGAATCCTGTTTTCAGTGCCAGCTTCCCAGTCCACCTGTAATACTTTTGTCTGATACATACAGAGAGCAACTAATGAAAAAAATATATCAAACAGTTGTGCATATTAATCTTAAACATACCAGGGCTTTTTCAACCATGGAACATTGTGAAACAATGCCACAGTAGAACAGTATGACCTCAGTTTGATTAATAAAAAAAAAAAAAAAATTTGACTACGGGATAGATTTTGGCAT
>JAMYXO010000902.1:32500-36124 GCA_033310375.1 Conus canariensis
AAGAAAAGATGCTTCCAGGATTCACCGAAAGGGGGAGAGAATGATGAATCCATCGGTGCTCAACCAATCACGACTGCAAATCCCAAACGGACTATGAACATGGACCAAATGGAATATCCATGTGTCTGTGGAAAGCGTTTCGCTACCACCCGTGGCATGAAGATCCACAGAACAAAGATGGATGTGTGAAGACTCATCTGAATGAGCAGCAGCGCACTGCATCAGCAGATAAGACGTCGGAAGACCAAGGCCAGGATTTAAACCACAGTGCCAAGGACATCCACGCTGTTGGTTCGGATGTGGAATTTGCCCAGGCCCTCGATGCCAGGCGCCTGAAACTCAACCTGCCACGAGCAAACGAAACTGAAGATTGGGAGAAACTGGATGCAAAAATCGTCCAAAGACCCGATGCACTGATAGGGAAAAGCACCCTGGAACACAAACTAGCCACATATGGGGACATTGTGCATGCCACATGTAGAGACGCCTATGGAGCAAAACTACCCAAAGAGAAAACACCTCCAAAGAAATCCAGACGCCAAGAAGAGATGGACAAGATCAGGGTCCAAAAGAAAAACCTCAAGAAGCAAATGAAGACCGCACTGCCAGCTGAAAAACAAGGCTTGGAAAAACTCTGGAAAGACCTGAAAGCAAAACACAGCGCCCTCAGTAAAGCGGAATCTGCGAGGAAGAGGAAGAGCAAAAAGAAGAAGACACAAGAGCGCTTCTTCAGAGACCCCTTCCAGTTTGCCAGAACACTGTTTTGAGCAGCCAAAATCTGGGACCCTAAGTGTGGACAAAGGAGTTCTTGAGCAGCATCTCAGGAAAACATACTCTGACTCACAGAGCAAAGCACCACTCGACATTCAAGGTCTGGTGTGGCCATCCAACCCTGAGGAACAGTTCAATGACAAGCCTCCAACGTTGGCGGAAATCAAGAAGGTGGTCGACAAAGCCGGAGCCAAATCATCACCAGGGCCAAACGGAATACCTTACCAGCTGTTACAAGAAATGTCCGAAGGTGCTGGAGTGGCTCCACAGGCTGCTGCGATCAGCTTGGAGAAACCAGATCAGCAATCAGTGGATGACGGCAGATGGTGTGTACATCCCCAAGGAGCAAAACTCAAGTGACATCAGCCAGTTCAGGCCAATATCACTACTGAACGTCGAAGGGAAAATCTCCTTCTCTGTCATGGCAGCAAGGCTGACAAGTACCTCATGGAAACAAGTACTTGGATGTGTCAGTCCAGAAAGGTGGCATCCCAGGCGTAGCTGGCTGTGTAGAACACGCCACAATGATCTGGGACGCAATCCAAAGAGCAAAAACAGAAAAGAGAGACCTGGACGTAGTGTGGCTTGATCTGGCAAACACATATGGATCTGTACCCCATGAGATGATACAGTTGGCTCTTGAGATGTACCATGTGCCAAAGAACATCTGCGACATGCTCAAGAAGTACTTCAACGGCTTCTCAATGCGGTTCTCTACCAAGGAGTACACAACAGATTGGATCAACTTGGAAGTGGGCATTGCAATGGGCTGTGCAATTTCCCCAATACTGTTCGTGTTGGCAATGGAACTCATCTTGAAAGCAGCAACAAGCAACGCAAGACAAACGGACCTTGGCGATGGATACAAGATGCCCCCTCTCAAGGCCTTCATGGATGACACTACAGTGATTTCATCCAGAGAAGACGAGACACGTCATGTGCTGGAAAGGCTGGACGACATAGTTGCCTCATCCAGAATGAAGTTCAAGCCAAAGAAATCACGGAGTCTCTCACTGAGGAAAGGAAAAGTGGCCGAATCTGTGGTCTTCAGTGTTGCCAACCACGTCATTCCAACAGTCACAGAAGAACCAGTCAAGAGCCTTGGAAGATGGTATGATGATACGCTGAAAGACACACAAAGAACTAAAGAAACCAAACCGATGTCGGAAGAAGGCTTGGAGACCATTGACCAGTGTGGGCTCCCTGGCAAATACAAGGTCTGGTGTCTGCAGGTCATGCTGATACCAAAGCTCCTATGGCCTCTGATGATATACGACATCTGCACCAGCATAGTGGAGGCAATGGAAGCCAAAATCAACAAGTTCACAAGGAAATGGCTTGGTGTCCCACCCTGTCTGACTGACATAGCGCTGTACTGTCGCCAAGCAAAGCTGAAACTACCACTGAAATCCATCCTAGAAGAATACAAAGCAGGAAAGATCAGACTTCAAAGCATGCTGGAGGACTCAGGAGACAAGGTGGTAGAAGCAATCAAGCCCCAGCTGAAGACAGGCAGAAAATGGAAAGTTCAAGAGGCGATGGATTCTGCAAAAGAAAGTCTCAAGATCAGAGAAATAACAGGACACACACAGACCAACAGACAAGGACTGGGGGTGACCAAAACTGAATGGTGGTCAAAGGCCAAAGGAAAAGCCAAAAGAGACATGATGATTCAGGAGATGAGAAAAGAAGAAGACCAAAAAAGACTCCAAAAAGCAGTCCAGCAGAGCCAGCAAGGGCAATGGACAACGTGGGAGAATGCACTCCAAAGAAGTCTCACTTGGAATGACATTTGGCACATGGCCCCTCTCAGGATCAGCTTCATTCTCAGATCTGCATATGACCTTCTGCCCTCAAATGCAAACCTGGTGAAGTGGGGGAAAACAGACGATCCTGCATGCCCCCCCTGCCATGAAAAACAGTGGAGCATGTCCTAAGCTCATGTAAAGTAGCTCTGGCTCAAGGAAGGTACACATGGAGGCACAACCAAGTGCTCAAAGAGATTATACAAGTAGTCTGGGCTCGTTCCTCCCCACAAAAGGGAAAATCAGGACTCCAAAAGCACCCGCAACATTCTTCACGGCAGGAGGCAGCAAATCATGGCCAAGAACAACAGTGCCACTCGGAACATGCAGGCAGAGTCTGCTGGACGGGGCAGATGACTGGGAGTGCACTGCAGACCTCCCAGAATGGAAGCGTCACCCAGATATCATCAGCAAGAGTGGCATGAGACCAGACATAGTAGTCCACTCTCATTCAGCCAAGCAGCTGATCATGATCGAGCTCACGGTGCCATATGAGAACAGAATGGAGGCAGCTCAAATCTACAAGACTGCAAAGTATGCTGATCTGGCAAACAGCCTGAGGAGAGAAGGCTATCAGGTCAAAGTCCTCACTGCAGAAATTGGAGCTAGGGGGTTTGTAGGAACGTCTGCATACAGCCTCATGAAACAGCTCTCAGTTGCAGGAATGGAAAAAACCAGAGCCCTGAAAGCAATGGCAGAAGCGGCAGAGAGGTGTTCAAGCTGGATCTGGTCGAGGAGGAACAAAAGTGAACTTCATAAGGCTTAAATTTCCTACAAATATCAGGTGTCCCTGTGGCTCAGTGGTTAAAGTGCGAGTCATTAAGTGGAAAATGAGCATGTCCAGAGGGTCATGGGTTCGAATCCCAGCCATGGCTCGTCCCAAGATGGGAAAAAAGGGGCTGCAGAGGACATCCGGAGTCATGAACCGGGTGTGGCCCAACCCCCCTAGAGTGTCAGGAGATAAGGGCCGAAACACTTGTTTGAAGGGGGCTTCTCTTCTGAGGACTCTCTGCTGCCACGCTCTCCACGAGTTTTTCTACTACTTATT